>JABYQR010000185.1:0-88509 GCA_022592445.1 Cytidiella melzeri | reverse complement strand
TCACGGACTTAGGTCCAGAAGACGTCATCCTTGGGCTACCATGGCTCAAGCGCGTAAACCCTACCGTCAACTGGGAAAAAGGAGAAATGACAATTCCGAGCGGCTCGGAAGAATCTCCTGTGAACCTTTCCAGAAGGTTGACGGTAATCGCAAAGAACGTAGGCAGTGGGTCAAAGCCGGTATTATCCAAGACACCACTGACGAAGTCTGGTGTATGGCCGGCTTCACCTACTCTACTAAGCTTGCTGCCGAAGCAAACGAAGCTAAAGCTCATTGCTCCTTCGAAGACATTGTTCCCTCAGAGTACCATAGACACGCTAAAGTCTTCTCTGAGGAAGAGTCTAATCGGCTACCCCAGCATCAGCCCTGGGACCATTCGATTGATCTCAAACCAGACGCTCCTGAGACTATCAAATCGAAAGTTTATCCTATGCCCCTGAACGAACAAGCCGAGCTTGACAAGTTCATTCAGGAGAACCTAGCAAAAGGTTACATCACGCCTTCTAAATCTCCGATGGCTTCTCCAGTCTTCTTCATCAAAAAGAAGGATAACAAACTCCGACTTATTCAGGACTATCGAAAACTCAACGACATCACTGTGAAGAACCGCTACCCTCTACCGCTTGCCACCGACATCATCAACAAGCTCAAGGGTGCAAAGATCTTCACCAAATTCGATGTTCGTTGGGGATATCACAATGTCCGCATCAAAGAAGGAGACGAGTACAAAGCGGCTTTCGTTACCAATCGAGGACTCTTCGAACCTAAAGTCATGTTCTTCGGTCTCACGAACTCACCCGCTACCTTCCAAGCTCTGATGGACAACATCTTCGCCGACCTCGTGGCCGAGGGCAAGGTGGCTGTCTATCTAGATGACATCTTGATCTGGAGTAACAACCTGACAGAGCACCGCAAGGTTGTTCATGAAGTCCTCGAGCGACTTCAGCAGCACGATCTGTATCTTCGCCGGAAAAGTGCGAGTTTGAGAAATCTGAGATCGAGTATCTTGGATTGATCATTCGCGCCGGCGAAGTAGCTATGGACCCTGTCAAAGTCCAAGCAGTTTCTACGTGGCCCACACCCAAGAACCTCAAAGAAGTCAGAGGATTCATCGGGTTCGCCAACTTCTACCGCCGCTTCATTCAAGACTTCTCAAAGCACGCACGGCCTCTGCACGACCTGACTAAGAAGGACGTACCGTTCGTCTGGGGTCCAGCACAAGAGACTGCCTTCACGTTGCTAAAGAAGGCCTTTACCACTAAGCCTATCTTGGCAGTCTGGGACCCTGAACTCCCTACACGTCTAGAAGTTGATGCCTCGGGCTATGCGACCGGTGGAATCATCTCCCAGAAATCGAAGGAAGATGGATTCTACCACCCTATCGCCTACCGGTCCGCATCTATGACTGAAGCAGAACGTAACTACGAAATCTTTGATCGAGAGATGTTAGCCATCACCGAAGCTCTCAAAGATTGGCGCCACTACCTTGAGGGGCTCAAGGAACCGTTTGAGATCTGGACAGATCACGCAAACCTGCAGTACTGGAAGACTGCGCAACGCCTCACTCGACGTCAAGCACGTTGGTCATTACTTTTGGCTGACTTCGACTTTGTGTTGGTACACAAGCCCGGTAGTACCATGATACACGCTGATCCTCTCTCTCGTCTTCACTCTCACGCTGTCACGGACGAAGAAGACAACAAGGATCAGGTGGTACTGAAACCGGAACACTTCCGCATCCTCGCCACCAGTGCACTTGCCACCGCTTCTCCGCTCAATCAAAGATCCGAGAATGCACGGAACAAGAAGCAGAAGTCGCGCAAGCTCTCGCTACCCTTCGAAAGAAGGGTCCTCGCAAACTTGTCGGCGGTTTACTCAAATGGGAAGAGAGTGACGGGCTCATCTATTACAAGGGAAAACTCTACATCCCTAACAACAAAGAGCTCCGTCACGAAATCGTCAAATCTTGCCATGACGCACCCACGGCTGGTCATCCAGGCAAACATGGCACCATAGAGCTAGTCTCACGACACTATTGGTGGCCAAAGATGAATGCCTTCGTCGAGACTTACGTACTAGGTTGTGATCGCTGTCAACGCTATAAGTCAGCTCCGCACCCTAAAGCAGTACTACAGCCTCAGGAAACTCCGGCCGGACCTTGGGAACACGTCGGAGTAGATCTCATCACTCAGCTGCCACCTCTAAGGGATTTGATTCGATCGCGGTCTACGTCGACCATTACTCCGATCAAACGCACATCATCCCTACTACCACTAAGGTTAACGCTGAGGGGATTGCCGATCTACACTACAAAGAAGTATTCCGACTTCACGGCATTCCCAAGAAGGTGTTCTCTGACCGAGGACCCCAGTTTGCAGCACGCTTCATGCGTGCGCTCTATCACCGCCTAGGCATAGAGACTGGTTTTACGACCGCCTATCATCCGCAAGGAAATGGCAAAGTCGAACGCAAAAACCAGGATATCGAACAGTATCTGCGTCTATTCTGTCAGCAACGACAAGACGACTGGGTCGATCATCTGCCGGCGGCTGAGTTTGCACTCAACTCGCGAGTACATGCGGGTAACTCACAAACACCGTTTGAAGTCATCTACGGATATCGCCCCGACTTCACTATACCAGTTGGCAAGCGAAGCAATATCCCTTCACTCGATGAGCGCCTTGATAATATGGCTCGAGTACGAAAGGAGACCGAAGCAGCTCTTCGTCTAAGCAAAGAAAAGATGAAGCAACTTTACGAGTCTGAGAAGTGTTCTCCACGCGTCTTCCAAGTAGGGGACATGGTCTGGCTAAACGCTAAGAACGTCCAGATTCATCAGGCTACCCCTAAACTCGGTCCTCGACAGCTCGGCCCGTACAAGGTCATCGAACGCATTGGCGATCTCGATTACAAACTCGATCTACCCAGCTATCTCCGAATCCACCCCGTCTTCCACATCAACCGTCTAAGTCCCTGGCACGACAATGGCAAAGATGTACCTCCACCTCCTGATCCTATCGTCATAGAAGGAGAAGAACAGTACGTCGTCGAAAAAGTGCTAGACAGCAGGCTACACGGACGTTGGAAGAAATTGCAATTCCTTGTCAAATGGGAAGGGTATTCAGACGGACACAATAGCTGGGAACCAGCAGAAAACCTCGAGAATAGCCAAGAAGCAATTGACAACTTCTACAAAGCGAACCCCGGAGCGCCCCGGGTCATCAAAGCTTCACTCTTCGTGGATCTCCGCTCGCACTTTCGGGAATTCAATACCCAGACCGACCCCGCTTTCCTTTGCACGATCTATCCATCTACATACGATCTTAGCTGGGATGAAGGCAAACACATCGGTCTGGATATCTCAAGAACATCACACTGACGGGTAACGTCGAGTCAACGACACCAGAAGGGGAGAAACTTCCTAGCATCCTTCTGACTAGACAATCAGGGCAATTCTGCTGAATCCCTGTAGACGGGTAGAAGACCTCTATCACCACAGCACAGTGATGCTTCGCGAGGACGCTCGATTTTAGGAGGGGGGTAATGTCATGGATGGCCTGACTAGCCCTTAATTTTCGCAATTTACCTCTTGTTTTTATCTGTAAAACTCCGAGCTACAACCTAGTTTCAATTATCTCTGCATAAACTCCTTTGCACGTCTATTAAGCGCCCGTATCACGTGGCTTAGACGCTCCACACGGTCACATTACTTGCTACTACGTCACACTGGCATGTGACTTAGCTTAAGTAAGACCACATGGCTACAAGCACATGGCTCAGCCCATAGCTAGGGTTTGACGTCATAGATACCGTCCACATGGGCTCCTTATTGTTCTTTCCCTATTGTTCTCTTTATGGAAGGATGTTCTCACAGGTGTGGGAATGGAATACAATAGTTGGTCTCCTTTTAGATAGATTCTCTCACGGGAAGAGTTCTTGGCAAGGTCTAGACAATAGCTATTGTTCTCCTTTAGGTAGTTCTTTTGTTCTTCGTTCACACGGCTTCTTGCAAAGCCTGCCCTCAACATGGTCTGTGCGCAGGTCCCTGAAGTCTATATATACTGCTGCATGTACGCTCCTAGCCCCCATCTCGACCTCTTGGTCTTTACTGGGCTAGGTAAGCAACCCCCTCTTGTACTACATAGCTGGTAGTCACAATACTAACTTGGTCTTTACTGGGCTAGATATCTGTATAAGGTTTATAGCTGGTGAGAGCATTGTGCTATACGCCTGCCACCACCTCGTCGTCGTCTTCCACTCCGTGTCCCTAGTTGTTACGTCGAGCTCCGTCTCCGTGACAGCTACCAGCACACCTCGTCAGGCCGCCATTCATTGCGAGACAAAAGGCGCAACTCTCACCGTGTTCGCTGCACAACATCACCCTGTGGTGTTCTGCGGCGGGGTTGAAATTAGAGGCTTCCTAACCTACAAAGCCCTAACTTTCTCACATTCAAGTCACCCCCGTCCAATGCCTGCCACAACTTAACATTGTGCTGCTGAGAGGCAGGACATATGGCGTAGCTTGCTCGTCATGTGCGCTCTGATGTATAACAGTCGTTAACCACGGCGGGTAAGGAATCAATGAACTATTTTAGCACACAAGAACAGTTCTTCAAATACAAACAGCAGTGCGACCGCTATGGAGAACGGCCATCCGATGAGAGCTCCAGTCGCAAAGGCCATCGTTGCAAAAAGTGTTTGGCACATGTTTGTAGAGGTAGTGGGCTTGATGAAATAGGCAAACCCAATGCAATTGAAATACATTGCAAACGGGGAGGGGAGGAAGGCTGAGAATGCTTAGTGTATGGTACACGTTTCAACTGGGTGACATTGCTCACCTAGAGGTATCGACCAACACAGTAGTTGATCTTGTCGACAACCGTTGATACGCCCAGAAAACGGCTAGGCGCGGAGACACGGCAGCAGCCCGCCATTTGCGCGGCCCGCATCCTCCTGAGCGGCCAATCCCTCCACTTTCCCAGCGTCGCGGGCACGAGGAGTTCACCGAGGTCACGAGGAGTTCGCCGAGGATCCAAGGACTTGGCAAGAGGCAGCAACCCGCCGGAAACATCCGAGGCCGAGCCTTTGCACTGAACTCTAACTCGCAGACATGCCCCTTTTGCGTCGGAGCATGGGCTGGCCAGCCACCAAGTGTTTCGGACGCGGGTCAGACCAACGATAGAAGAAAATTGACTCGCGGACCCCGTTTCAGGAAGACTCCTATCATGCCACGCTGTGCGACTCTTGAACGGCGCCTCATCACCTGCTCGCGACGGTTGGCGCCCCTTCAGCGCAAGGGCGCGCACCGCTTCTCCGCGTCGACCAACGCTGTGTCCTGCCGGGCGTCGACTCGCTGGTCAGTTTGCCTCCGTGGACGGAAGTACTCTGCCACCATGTTTCCTCGCTCTCGTGTTTGGGTTTGGGACAAAGAAGGAAAGGTTTAGGAGAGGGGTTTCAGGTATATAAAACGTGTTGCCTGTACTGCGTAGAAAATCAATCAATCCCCGCCCCAGTTCTCAGAGTTCATTTATGCTTTGCGCTCGCGTTGAGGGAGTCTCTTTGCACCAATATCTGTAGCCTCTCCTGCGTTGCTTCATTGCGTCTTTCTCCACGTTTATGTCCGCTGCGCCTACCATCGACAACCCGCCTCGTGTTTGCCGTTATTGCCCAACAGTTCTCCACTTACCAGACGGTCGCTACCCATACCGCCCTCGCCGCAAGGTTCTTCGCCGCTACCCTATCATCCCCACGCCCACGCCGCTGCCCGAACCCTCAGTAGCGCCCACTGTCTCCCCTGAGAGGTCCACTCCTAAATCACCCTCGCCAGCGTCGTCCGTCGCCTCCGTTGCGGACTCGCTTGACAATTGCTCTTATTGCGACACTCAGAGCAACCACCCAATTCCCCTGCGCTCAGGACCTTTCGTTCCGCTTGACTGCAATCGCCCGCGCGCGCCGCACCCAGATTGTTGGCTTTCACCGGACTTTGAATGCGAGAACCACAAGTACAAACTTGTACAGTTCAATCTCACGAGCTCTACCAACGACGTCGTTGGCCACGCATTTGCTTGCAATACGCATCGCCGCTTGGGAGGTGTGGTTCTGCACTATTGCCCCCCGAACAGTCTATCAAGTCAAATTGACTGCAGTCTTATATAGCCTTACGCTGTGTCTTGCGCTACAATAGTTCATCCTTTGTTTGCGGCTCTTTTGGTTTTGTTGCACTGCGTCTACTTCTTACCTGCGTTATTTTACTGTGTTATTGCGTCTGCGTTTCACCTTCACTGCGTTGAGTTTACTGCGTTCACTTTCACTGTGCCCGCGTTTTACAGCAACCACTTTCATCTTCATCAGCGACCGCGTTTTGTGTTTGAGATTCGTACCGCGCCTGCTTTTACCATCTGCGTCTTTCTGCGTGCCGCCTTTACTACAAGCCTTGACATCTCGCGCGCGTTCTCTTCGAGCCGCGCTAAAACTCTTTCGCTTTCACCGCGCCGACTATCCCTTTTGCCCGCAATACACGTGGTATTTTGCCCGCTTAGCTCAATTCACACAAAACCTATATCACAAACCTTGTCACTCTTTGCAGCACAGGTAAACTAGGACTCTAAGACCACCTCGCACACTTTAACACTTCCGCACTCCCACGTCCTTACACTTCTATTGCCACTTCGTGGTTGGTAGTGTTGTCTTTAGGGTTGTAATTAGTTTTGGAGCGTACCTCAGTGTTTCACCGTTCTGTAGAAGAATGCTTCGCATGTTGCAGATACCAGTGCAAGAACCACGCGTACAGCAACAAACTAGCGTTAGCAAGGCCGGCAAGCGGCAAGTACAATTCCTGAAGATTGAATGAAATATTACTTTTTAAGCCAGATTTGTCAGTAAACTTGGTGCATGTAGCAGCCTGAACAAGTAATTCTGTTGGGAATAGCTTCTTCAATGATTAATGTATAGTAATTTGGTGGTTTGTCTCCACTGGAACACACAATTATTCATGAAAGAAGAGGGACTGTGTTGCATTTTTTGAAGTGCAACAATGGGTGTGAGTACATAATTAAAACATGTGCAAGTTTATGGAGTAGAGCATGGAGATAAAGATTGTTTGACATGCGTCTTCTTCTTGATGGTGTTGAACTATGTTAAATATTCTAGATACAATTTGGTAAACTGCAGGAGCAGGGTTGCAAGTGATTATGTTATTGATAGCAAATTGAATAAATCATCTAGCATGAGTCAGTTAATTGCACCTGTGACTTTGTTACCAAAAGGAACCTGAGTAAACAACTCTGTTCCTGGTAAGTACCTTGCCAAGCCATCTGGTCATGAATATTGACTGTATTACGGGCATTTTCTATTGGTGACACCGTTGATACGCAACTTGATCTGGGATAAAGTGAATGTACTGCAAATGATAAGTTTGGTTGCAGGAAAACAAGCCATACATTGATGAGGGTAGTCACCAATGGTGGCAAGGGGCTTCATATATCTTATCATGAATCTTGTGCAGTGTTCACTGCTGATGACAGAAAATTGCTTGCTTAAGAAATGAAGGGCTTGATATCCTGTTGAGGTATGAACTGCCTCATCTCCATTGAAACTGCCACAGGCTGTGTTCTGATTGTAACTCCTGCTTATAGAGCCACTAGTGGTTGTGAAACTGTGTGAAAGAATCAAAGGCAGTGCTCTGTGGTGATGCAAATGTGTCCTGTTAATGTCTGAACTGCCTCAGCCCCACTAGAACTGCCTCATCTCCATTGAAACTGCCACAGGCTGTGCTCTGATTGTAACTCCTCCTTAGGGAGCAACTAATGGTTGTGAAATCTTGTGGACCAATTGAATGCAGCGCTGGCTGCTGATGAAACCATGTCTAGCTGATGTCTGCATTGCCTCACCCCCATGAGAGCTGCCACAGGCTATGTTCTGATTGTAGCTCCTGCTTATAGAGCAACTGGTGGTTGTGAAACTGTGTGGAAGAATCAAAGGCAGTGCTCTATGGTGATGCAACCACGGCCTGTTGATGTCTGGACTGCCTCAGCCCCATCAGAACTGCCACAGGCTATGTTCTGATTTTAACTCCTCCTTAGAGAGCAACTAATGGTTGTAAAACTTTGTGCAACAATCCAGCGCAGTGCTTGCTGCTGATGCAGCCATGTACTGTTGATGTCTGAACTGCCTCACCCCATTGGAACTGCCACAGGCTGTGTTCTGATTGTAATTCCTGCTTAAAGAGCAACTAACAGTTGTGAAACTTTGTGAAACAATCAGATACAGTACTCACTACTAATGCAGCCACAAATTTACATTGTCCAAGAATGTAGGGATTGGGTTTGGTAGTTAGCTTCCAAAGTACTGGTAACTCTTGCTCAGAGCCAATACTATGTGTGGCATGTCTTCTAATTGTATTCCTTGTTCAGAGAGCAAGCAATATCTGTAGACTGCTGCACATGTACCTGACCAGAATCTGACATCATAGCAAGAGTGCAGTTTGAATCTGAGTCTGAGTGACCTTTTTCAGTAGATTGGCCATAACTTGCTCAATTCCACTTCAACTGACAGGATGTTTGTACCAAGATGTTGCCACAAGATAGGGCTATCCAATGGTGTATAATATGTACAGATTTGTACCCATGTGCAGTCTGTAAAAATCAAAAACTGCATTTTGATTGCAAGTGTGATCTGATACAAAGTTACAAAGGGCTGATAACAAGGCCAGTGTGATGCCATCAGCTGTATTCATTGTTTTGTTATTGACACTGTTAATTTCTGTATTCTGCCATCAGATTCCCACACTTTGGGGCACAAAAAGGTCACATCTGAAAAGGCATCAATGTGCTGGAGCACACTGGAACAATTCTTCTTCATTCTTCAGGAATTGTAACACTGGGCGCTGAGTAGATGTGACAGTAAGCTCTGGTATGAGCAGATAGACGTATACTCCAGCACACCTTTTCTGGACCAAACATAAAGGTAACCACTTTCGCTGGGAAGAGGTGAACCAGGACGCACGCCCAACTCCGGATGGAATAGTTGTGTCACAGATTTTCAATGTTTCTACAAGACTTGCCTTACTAGGCAACGGTATTATTGGGAATATTTAAGCGCTTATCCAGCGCTTATCCGGCGTCTATTTAGGCGCTTATCCAGCGCTTATCTGGCGCTTATCAGGCGCTTATTCTGGCGCTTATTCTCAGTGCCTATCAATTGATGCGCTGATGCGCCTCCTGTCTCTGATGCGCTGATGCGCTCCTTTCCTTATCTGTGTATCACATGATAGAACTCTCTGGAACCTTGTGGAACATGCTGGAACTATGATGTCATAGTATAGAACATTCCATTAGATGATGTCATAGTTCTTAGAACCTTTTGGAAAAGTCTAGCCTTGTCTTAGAACAAGCTAGAACAAGTCTAGCCTTGGAGCTGGGTCATGGGGTCAGGTCATGGGGACAATTGCTATTGGTTGATTATTGAAGTGGCACCACTAGGGCATAGGGCATGCTTAGTAAGGTAGATTACTTCGCTTACTCATGTAGGTATTAGGGGTCTTAGGGTAGTACCTGGGGTCCTCCCCTTCATGTATATATAGAGGCACTCCTGAGGGCATATCCCCTCAGTCTTATCCACTCTGTTGATCAAGGACTACTTCGTACTCCCCAGTACACACTCTCACCTACACTCTACTCTCTATCTCACTATCTTCCCCTCGATATCAACTATCTGGTGAGTGTAACCTTAACTGTTACAAGTTGGGCGACGTCTTCCACGTTTGGAGTGCATGTCCACGATCAAGGTAGTGCAGAGGTTCCCAAAATTTGAACACTAGTTAGACGTCACTAAGTACCCACGTATGTGCTGGAGAGAACGAGTACATACCTTCATCACAATCACTCAGTCCAGAATACATCGCACCTATCACCCTCACAAGCAGAAATATACGGAAGACGAGTGAGAAGCTTGCACACATGGGTGGCGGCCTTCTGCGACCGTCGCAGTTGGTCTTGCAGGAGACCTGCATGTCTGTTCTTTTGAATTGAAGGCGCAGAGGGCTTGTCTCCTGAAGGCTGGTTTGTGGGACGGCGAAAGCGGATAGTTTTGGTACCAGGCTTGAGGGTCGCCATCCTGTAGACGAAAGGTCTGAGCCGAGACGTATACAACCTATATTCACGTAGGTCTGTCTGTTGTAATGGATGTTCTCAGACTCAGAGGATGTTGTGGTCGCCAGCACCTTGCATCTGGTCCCAGACGCGGTGTGACATGATGTGACAGCTGTTATAATGGTTAACAATGTAATTTATTACTGCCACTACTGCTTTACATCGAGTGCTGGGCCTTTACATTAGTTTAAAATTTTTACTGCATGCCACTTGGCCTTTACAATGCAATCTAAAGGACCTGCCTTATGCGGACATCATTATAATGTCAAGCGCGCGCGATAAACCCCTGGGACGCAATATAAAGTGCGATAACATTTTGTTCATTTACCCGATGTAGGGTAGTACCTGGGGTCCTCCCCTTCATGTATATATAGAGGCACTCCTGAGGGCATATCCCCTCAGTCTTATCCACTCTGTTGATTGAGGACTACTCAGTACCCACAAGTACTTTGCTCACCACCACTCCAACTCTCTATCTCACCAACTCCCCTTCAAGTTAACCACTTATCTGGTGAGTGTAACCTTTACTGTTACACACGGATCATGAAGTTCTCAGGCCTTCAATAAGGGGGGGAAGCATCAATAATCAGATTATGTGTACAGTGCTAATAACTTTGTTGCTCCAGCACATCGATCAGCTGGTATCAGCTGTCGCGAGCTTTAGTTGAATAAGATCATAGGCGAAAGTCGCCATCTTCGCTGAACCTGAAACGCTACGATCTCCCATTCTGTTGTCGACGCCAATAGAAACAACGTGCCTAGACGCGCGTCCATTGGTAAATGAATTTGATTACGCCACTACTGTACAGACAATCGAGAGTCATGTACGTATATAGCGCGCCAAGTAAAGTTACAAACGAGCTGCTCTCAGTACTCGCGGGCTCATAATTCTCTGGTTACGGCCAGGTCACGAGTCCTTGGATTCAAAGCTAACTGCAATGTCCCCATCGGTCGCGGGTGCGGTGGTGGTGTGCAACGCTTCCCGATCACCGCACATACCGCGAAGGAGAGACGGAGTCGTATCGAGCAACATCTCCAAGTCGTCCCCATACATACAAATCGGATGATTGCAGGGATGTTGGACAAATACGTGGTACATATGCTATAAACGTTAAAAACTCTACAATAGATAGTTCAAGATGGTTCAGCATTCGTGTAATCAAAACGAAAGGACTATGCTGAGGGGGCAGCACCGTGCATGTACTGTATCACCTCCACCTTCCACCAAATCCCCCTTCGGGCACACATCCAATCCTTAGTTGATTCCCACCAAACGTTGTCTTGCTCCGAGCAGAGTGCAAACAACCGTCTCTGACGTTCCGATGCAGTACTCGAAAGATGCCAGAGGTGCGATCATGTCGAGATCTGCCTGCGACGAAGGCCGGGGCATAGCAATGCCAACCGACACCTCCAACACGTTCCCATCGACGAGCGATCGCTTGTCGTAACCGGGACGATTTTCGACGACGCGATGAGGATGTGGACAACACCTTCCTTCGTTCAGTCGCACACCTAAAGGCTAAAACCCCCCACACCTCAATCAGTACACAAGGGGGGCGTTAACACGGATCCCTCTCGAAAGAGAACATACCAGAACGTCCGTCCACAACAACCCGTCGAAATCGACCACAAGTCCTTTATCCGGCTGCTGGATGTACACATCCACGAGGGGCGGTCTGTCTCTCTCCACTCTCTCTGCCTCTAACCGCGCCTGGAGCGTTCTCTCGATTTCCTGCTCGAGGCGCACGCGTGCGATCCGTCGCGTCAAATAGAACATGGACAGACCGCCGATGACGAGGGCGGCGCTGAGCAAGGCGAGAGGGATGACGCCAGGGTTGACCATCGTCGCGCTCGTCGCATATGGGGAGAGCTCGCTGGGGAGTCGGAGGGGAGGGGGAGAGGTCGTTTGCTTTGTGTGGAAGGGGGGAGGCGGTAGAGGGAGTGATATATTATATATGTTAGCGCACCTTTAATCAACGCTAATTCCACAAGGTTTCAGCGGTAGTGGCGGCGGTCCGGGTGCGTCATGGCCAGCTTATCTGTTGGATACATTTCGGCAATGCGGTAAATAGAGGAGGTGGTAGTCCGCGGTCAACTATGGTGGAGCGTGGATAGATGGAAGTGAGAATTCAAAAAGCCATGTCCTGGGAGTCCGCAGAGTAATGATGCCGCAGCTGCTCCATGCGCGGCAGTCCACGTGCGAGCGATTCCCACAGCTCGTAAGACTACTACACAGCTCGATCTCGCTCGAAAAATAGCCAGTGCAGGAACGAAAGCAAGAGCTATGAGCGGCCCTCCGCCGCTGTGTATGATCGCGCCCCCGAGCTTTCACCGACATTTTCACGTGGAGTTTCTGCTTACGACGGATAGTTTACCGTCACGGTGACGCCACAAAGTCTTTGACATGAGTACGACCCAGCGTGCGAGTGACTTTGGACACGTACTACTCACAACCGGAACTCCTCACGCTCACTCGCGCAGCGACGGACTGCGCCTGAGCAATTCTACATAGCCAGAGATCCCACACGGACACCATAGTCCTTGCGAGAATGTATCAGAGTGAACTGTGCGACATTCTCGTGACGTGTGCGCAGCCAAGGATCACATAATCTCACCTGTAGTCCGATGTATCCTGGCAATCATCACACTGGCAAGCTTCCCGTGGGCTCTCCATCTCGCACAGCCCTACATGCAGCCGCCCGCGAACACTACTATACTCCATGCACTGCAGAACAATAGTACTCTCCAATAGATTACGACAAGATAACATACACACAATGTGCCCTAGGCTATAAGCTATCGATACATTGTTCAATTAAGGTATACTTCAATGCTCCTAAAAGTTCCAAGGGTATACCCCATCGCCCGTGTTGCCCGTCTAGGCTAATGTGAATCCTGCACATTATGATCCCAAAACCAAACCCTTCCGACCACCATCACCGCCTCGGACACGCCTTTGCCCTTGACTTTATACCCCCCGGTATGAGCTTCCCGTCCTCCAAACACTTGATCACCAACAAACACCAGTCCTGACAATTCGACTCGCCCACGACGTGCGCGTCATTGTGTTCGTTGATCATCTCCGTCGCGGCCTCGCAATACTCTTGCATCATCTCGTTCACCCCGTCCCGGATCTCTCCCAGGTACAGTCTCCCCTCGTACGCCTGGCTCCCCCGTGCGCCTTTGAGCTGCGCACCTCGACGGAGTATGAACGTGAATTGACCTGTGCCCCAGCCGTTGCCTTCGACCTGGGCGAGAGAGAGTGAGCTGTAGATTGCCACAAAAAATCCACGGACAAAGAGATTGAACGGACGTGGTAGATGGTTCCCAACGCCTGTTCGTCCGTATCGTACGTGACGAACAGCGACCAGTGCTTTGGGCCCAAGGGAGTTTGAGCTCGGTACCATACCAGCCAGAGATGGTTTGTCATCAGAGGGTGGGTACGTTGGAGATCGTGTCTAGATCGCAGGCGGAATCAGCGCTGTGATATAGCACCAAGGACAAAGAGTTGGAGGGTGAAAGAGCAGGAAGCGCATTTGGGGACAATACACGCGTATCGGATATGGTGTGAGTGGTGTTTGAAAGAGAACAGAGAAGGGGCGCCGGGTGCCTCGTTGGAGGACGTCCTCGGAGGGGATCACCGCCACCGAGGTCGGGTAGGACAAGTACCTTTTTATAATCAGACCTGCTGCATGAGCGGACTAGGATATCGCGAGGGTGTTCTGTCGGAAAGCGACGGTAGGGGACGAGTTGAGGAACTGGCAGTGTTGTCTATAAATACGGACGAGAGGGACGAATGGACTGGTGCGCGCATTGCGGGTGTGCGAGGGCCCTGCGCATTAGAACCCCGCAACGGTGACGAAGTCGACGAGCGATCAGGGCCTCGTTGTGTTTGAGAGGCGAAAGACCTGATGTCATGAGTTGTGCAAGACTGCACACACGGCTGTGCAGAAGAGAGAGCAGTAGAGGATATGAGCTGTGCAGTTGCAGCATGAGTTGTGGTTATGGAGCGTCGGAACTCTGCGGTAGAGAACACTCATTTCTCTGACAAGCCGAGCTCGAGGACGAAGCATGTGAATGCTATCTTGTTCAGAAAGTTTGTTCAGAAAGTGGTGCAGAACTAGTTTGATGACGCGTTGGAATACTCTGTCAGATATCGCACTCCCTCCGAGAACCCATGTCGCTGACATAGCTATCGATAGAGCTCGTGGTGGACATACTTCAAGTATAAACGTCCAGTTCAAAGTCCGATTTGAAGAGAGCGCTCACTGTTGTAAACCAACGGTGATGTCTCTCTACATACCTGCAGACGTTGCGTGAATGTACTACAAGATGGCTACATTCCTCACAAGACTTCCAAGGACGCTGACTCCATTCACATTCCCTGCCAGGACAATGGCCACTTGGAGCCTACCCGACCCGCCAAAGCTGCCTCACCTCCACACACCTTCCGACAACGCCCAAGCACGGAGCTGGATAGCCCAGTTTAGGACGCAAGCGGTGCCGAAAGAACTTGTAGAGTTGTCCTTCGCACGAAGCTCGGGGCCTGGCGGACAGGTGCCTCACCAGTCCCTCTACAGCCACTCGTTAAAAGTCATTGACCCAGTCGTCGACAGAATGTGAATAAAGTCAACACAAAAGCCACGGTACGATGCTTGCTCGGTGCGTCTTGGATACCGCTGTGGGCCCACCAGGCTCTGAGACAATCGGTACGTCAGCCGTTCGGACAGTCTACCTCTTCGGGATGTAACCCAGCTTTTGACAGCCGCACTACGTCGCTTCAAGCCAATCGTTGCTGGTAACCTCCACCGCTTCTCGATCCCAGTCGCAGAACCTGGCAGACTGTCTATCCAAGGTGGGTGACTTTGTATTGTGCTCATGGGTGACGTCGCACCGCTCAGGGGCCCGACTGCCCAATCCTGTCTTGCCGCCGTGCAGTGTGGAACGGTCCTGATCGAAACATTTTATTCTGGACGGTGTTTTGTAGCTCCATACGATTGTCTTGGCAGCCTCTAGTGCGTCCGTGGTGAATGAAGCGTCGGAAGAGCAGAAAGAGAAGGTTCGTAGACTGGAGAGTGTGGAGAAGGTGCGGCGGAGGCAACTGAAGGAGAGCAGAAGCGCTGTGAAACGGGGACGGTCGAGGGCTGACTGGGACTAGCGATGGTCGAAGCTTGAGCTTGAGAGTGCACGTGATTGATACTAGGTCGTGTCGTGCTATAGCTGGTAGTGGAGCCTTCCGCATATGGCAAGTGGTTCAAGCTATGCCTGGTGTTTCAACCCTTGCCTGGGCACTGCACGCTCCAGCTCTGTCCCGGTAAACCCAGCGGAACATTGGGATTCAGTCAGTCGATCATTCAATTCTGGTTCCACCATGTATGTATCCCCCCACTCTGACGTTTTTCGCGCACTGATAATTGATCGGCTCCTGTCGTTTAGACTGCCAGCCGCTCCAAGTAGTCCCAGTATATCTTCCCTAACACCGTTGATTTTGACACCCACCCGCCGCTCACCCTACTCCCTCTACCTCGTGCACGTCCCTCGCACACCAAAGACTCAAAATGCCGTTCAGGTCACCACGGAGTAACAGAGAGTCCAGCGAACCCATGGCGTCCAAACAAGTCGGCCGCAGTGGCTTGGTCGCGAACGCCGCGCAGGATCTCCAGGCGGCCATCCTCGAGTTCTTTGGCACAGTTACATTCCTCACCCTCGCCTTTGGTGGTGTGCAAGCGTCCGCATTCGAGGCGAGAGCACAGGGCATACCGAGTTTCTCCGTCGACCGCGTCATGTACATCTCCTTGTCCTTCGGACTCAGTCTCCTCGTGTCAACTTGGCTCTTCTTCCGAGTCACCGGTGGCCTATTCAACCCCAACGTCTCCCTTGCCTTGCTTATCACAGGCGTCATTGGTCCCCTACGATTTGTGCTCTATTGCATTGCTCAGTTAGTAGGCGGCATCGTCGCCGCCGCTCTCGTCTTGGCATTGACGCCAGGAAGCTTGCAATCAAAGTGAGCCCGTACCCGCCCTCTCTCTATCGAGCGCGGTAGTTGACCAGTCTGCTTTTCTTACCAGTACGTATCCTGGTCCAGGCGTTAACCCCGCCCAGGCCGTATTTATTGAGGCGTTCATAACCGCCGCACTCTGCCTTGCGGTGCTGATGCTAGCAGCAGAAAAGCACAACGCCACGCCTTTTGCTCCCGTAAGTGCACTTGTCGTGTTCCCTCCGTCTCTATCTATTGTGCATGGCAAGAAACTGAATTCTATCAACGTTCTAGGTCGGAATCGGTTTGACGCTTCTCGCGTGCCACTTGTTCGCTGTGAACTTTACCGGCGCAGGCATGAACACCGCTCGGTCGTTCGGTCCTGCGGCTGTCACGGGCTTTCCGTACGGGACACAGTGGATCGTAAGTCACATTAAATATTTTGGTTCAATGAAACTGAGTCGTTGCTCTAGTACTGGGTCGGCCCTGGTATCGGATCTCTTGTCGCGTCTACGTTCTACGTCGCCCTCAAGCAGTACGTCAAACACTTTGTAGTCACAACCTCTGTATTCATACTCATGTGCTTTTTCTTCGTCTTGCAGATACAAATATTGGACGCTCAACCCAGGTGCAGACGAGACAGACGTCATGCAATCGCCTCCTAACCCGGTTTCCAAAGTTGCCAGTCGCCGCTCGCAGTCTAGGGGTTCGAGGACGCGCAACAGCCAGGAGACTCGCTCGAACGGGATTCTGGAACAAGATTTATCGAACACGAATGGTAGTGGGTATCCGAACAACAACCCTGTCTAAGAGGGCCACTTGACCACACGCAGAAATTATCACACATGCGGTCATAATATTACATACCCAGTGCCTTTCTTTCGGACATCCCCTTCATATCACCGCATTTTTTCATACATCTCTCACACACACTTGTATTGTTATATTTCGTCTTAGTACAGTCACATATGCACGTTCACCACACGCAGTTATGTACGCATACCAGATGCGATCTGTGAAGATGAGGTTAGTTCAACTGTAAGTTAATACCAGCATGAGAGGTTCAGAATGTGGTAAAGAAAACTAATCATTGCCGAAGCTAAGCAACAGCTTCTAGTTGATTGATTTGAAGATATTCATCCTAAACGCAAGTGAATGGAGATACTCACACTTCTAACAGGTGTTCGCGGCGTTGATATTGTCTTGAGCGAAGCAAAAACCTGGGAAGAGGGCGGGTGAGCATGATGTGACATGTCAACGCCAAAGGATGAGTCAGAATGGGGTGCCCGAAGAAAATTGAGCTGTGCGGGCCCTTTCGGCACGAATTGTACGAAGACCGTCGTGATGTATGCATCATTCAGAATGAAGAACGGCCACAATACTCACATACACCCAGAACAAGCTCAATGCCTGATACCTCCACCAGCCATATGCCTATTGAGAAGCCAGAGTGAGCAGCTTGTCCAAGAAGGTAAGGACCAGAGAGCTCAGAAAGTATAAAATACAGCCTTGGAATTGTCGTCACGGGGATCCTCGTTAAGTTTAGAGGTCAGGCGGTAATTCCGTGTGTATCATCGTGGCAGTCGTTGGGTCCAGAACTGTGAGACTAACCTTTGGGGTCTACGAAGCAAAGGAGTAAGTATGCATGTTGCGAGAGGGCATGAACATGAATGAGAGAGTGCATCAGGGGATTGACAGATATAATAAAAGCATCGAGCCTTGTGAGCTCTCAGATACTCTAGTTTGAATGATTGTATATCATCACTGCAAACCGTAGAAGGACGTTCAAAGGGATGGGAGGATACTCACTGTACGTATGCCAATACCGCCATGTCATCCGCTCATCTTCTACATATACACGAACACCTAGCGAGGATCTGTAAAGAGAGGGCGGCATCAGCAAAGAGTTCAACTTGAAGAGCACTAGAGAACCGATCAGTGTAACTATGACAAAATTCGATAGCATCGTATGAGGCACTGGTAAAGTGTCCACGTACTCAAGACAAAACAAGTATCATCTCTTCGAAAAAAGACGCGAAAACAATGAAAGACACTCACCACCATGCACGTCGACCTCAACCTCTGGCGCGCACAAAAAGAAATTTTGAGCGGTCAACTTTAGGGCAAGCTCGGGTCTTGCCGGCTCGGAAGCTCGAGTCCCGTTTCGGCAGCCGACGTGCTTGAACCGGACCTATACAGCTTGCCATGAGTGCGCTGGGTAGATACGTGCGAGCCTCGACGGCAAGAGCTCTCAAACCATCGTCTTCTCTGCTGCCGCGAAGATGTATATCGACGATACGCTCTGTTGACCTCCCATACGATAAATATGTGCCCTTTAACGGCAACGAGACCAACAACCCACTGGTCATCCTTCACGGCTTGTTGTACGTTCAAACGCATTCAAACACTTATTTTATTCTGCAGCTACTGATAATTATTGTAAAGCGGGATGAAACGTAACTGGACTTCTCTGGCGAAAGCCTTTTCCCGGGAGTTGGAGCGTCCTGTTTACACATTGGTGAGCATTCAACCTCACCCTTACCAGTCAAGGTAGTTCATACCGTAGAAAGGACCTTAGGAACCACGGTGAAGCACCACACGCTGAGCCCATGACGTACTCCGCCATGGCGGTAGACGTGCTCGACTTTTGCCACAAGCATTCTCTTCGAAACATCTCCCTGCTTGGCCATTCCATGTAGGTCTCTTCAGTCATCAAATGCCATATCGTCAACATGTACCGATATAGGGGAGGAAAAGTAGCCATGTCCGTTGCCCTGGACTCTGAGCTTCCACACGATCTGCTTGCCCATCTTTTAGTCGCAGACATCGCCCCCTCGAAAGGCGCGCTCTCCCCAGAATTTCAGAGATACGTCGAGGCGATGAAGAAGATTGAAGACAGCAAAGTGTCTACACGCAAGGAAGCTCAGGATATCATGACTCCGTATGAATCGGTATGGATTGCTCCGGCCTTGTGAAGTGACTACCTCCATTGACGACACTCGCAGGATAATATGACAAGAGCCTTTTTGCTTACTAACCTCCTTCCTGCGGTTCACGACCATCCCCACCATGCATTGAAATTCCGTGTACCGCTGGAAGTTATTGGAGACGCTATACCGGATATCGGCAGTTTCCCTTTCGAGCCAGGTGAAAACACATGGCAAGGTCCTACCCTGTTTATCAAGGGTACGAGAAGCAAGTGAGTACTCTTGGCTACAGTCTCATGTGCGCCTACCCATGAATTGCTGCTGAAAGGTACATTAACCATAACAATATATCGCTCGCGAAGCAATTCTTCCCGAACATGAAACTAGAAACACTCGACACAGGTCACTGGGGTGAGTATATTCCCTACCATCTGCTCTGTCTTTCGCTAAGCCTGATTGCGGCTCTACAGTACACGCGGAGAAGTAAGTGCGCAAATGCATTTCTCATAAACATTTGGTTGACATCCTTTCCTCAGGCCGAATGAATTCAAGAAGCTTGTAACAGACTTCATTAAAAATAATTGATACACGGGAAGTACATCTGCAGACATGCATATAGACTAATATACGTCGAATATAGATTAAGTTGATATCTCTCGCGGGAAAATGGAGCAGGGGCGTTCAAGATCGTTGTGGTACGTTGACGTTCGGCATGCAGATCGCCCTGCGTTTATGCGATCGCGACGAAACTCCTTGCGAGCCCAGAGCCACATGTAAGCCTGCCTCTTCGAACGCCTCAAAGTTGCGTTTGTTGCGGACCGTGCACGGGCTGCCTTCTTGCCAGGACGCCTGGGAGTATATACTCATGTCGTCTGCAGACGATCCACATTGGGTAGGCGTTGTCACACCCCCGTCGGGCTGCTGATCCGTAGAGCTTCCGAGAGCAATACGATCTGCGACCTGCCGAGGCAGAAGAAGTGGACGTGTCGCGGTAGCTTGCGTATTCGTCGGATCAGATGTTGTTCTGTTCTCCAATTCGCGTGGAAGAATCAGAGGACGCAAAGCGACTCCAGCAGTATTACCCAACATCGGTACCTCAATTCTCAACCTCGAAAGAACCTCGGCCACAAGTGCGTCGACGGGTTCTAGTGCCGTTGGAGAAGAACTCGGCTGAGATTCTACCAGCTCCTCGGCATTCAATGTCAAGCTCCCTAATGTAGACATGAGAGGCTCGCAGGTGCTCGTCGTTGCCGTCTGAGCTGTGACGTAGCAGAATACCACGTTGCGTCTGACCGCGCGAGATGGAGTTGGCCTTGACCTGAAGTAGCTGGGAGCACGAGCTTGGGCTTGACTGGATGCCGAGCGGCCATGCATGCGCATGTTGTTCGGAGGTTGGAACTCGGTATCGGTTGGCGTGTACCGAGGTAAAGGAGTCGACGTCCCAATTTCAGAAAAAGGAGTGTCGCGTCCCGATGTCGCGTCGTTGCCGTTGCGGCATTTCACTGTCGACGAGTGAGTGCCCGCATTCATGGCTATACTATTCAGCTTGATGAACTTGGTGTAGCCGCGCTTCTCTGCGAGGCTCGTCGACTTGGTGACTGGCTGAGACTGTATGGATTCGATCTCCTGTGCGAGGTGCGGCGTTGGGGGTCCAGTCCAGGCAGTCGAAGATGAGGCTGGCGTATCTAGAAGAGAAGGACAAGGGGAGGCTATGATGCTACCGCCGTTGATAGACTGTATGTATTCTTCTCCCGCTGGAGGTGTGCCGTCATATTCATCTGGATTCGTTGCGCGCAGCACGGCTAGAAGGAAGGTGTCAGTCTCATCGAGCAAATGTACTGCTGAGCTGCAGGACGTACTGGTGCGAGCGTTCGGACCAAGAACGGTAGCGACCTCCTTTGGTGAATCGCTATACGACGAAAGTCAGAATGGACGCTGAATACCACATTTACAATGCTCGGACATACCATATTACAGGGCTGCAAGTTTGTGGCTCAATGGAAACCAGGAACACTGATACCAAGACCGTTGTTCGTCAGCAAAACGACGCTGCAGGTGAATAGTAGAAGGCTCACATTGACCAATGTCCCCAGTCTCTTGATCATCGTCCATTCTTAGGCCGCGGTGACTTGATAATAGCGGGTCAGGATTAGCCCGCCGAGGAGATGAAGTTGCCTGGGGAGACGGCACTTGCTTGACGTCAGCACAATAAATAATAGGTGCTGTTGACAACTCACAGAAGGGGCCGGTGTAAACAAAGCTTTCATCCAGGCCTTGGCAGTGGAATGAGGAAGAATCTGTACCCTGCGAGTCGGAGGTAGCGACGCCATCCGGGTGCGGCCCCGACTCGAGGTCCCCACGACCTCCGGGGAAAATAGCAAAGAGCAATTCGATATAGCGCAAGAGAGCGTAGAAAGCTGCGATAACGCCAGTAAAGACAGTGGTAGACGGCATGGCCGAAACGAAATAAACAAAGCGAGATAGCAGAAGATGGCGTAGGGCAGCTAATGGTGGGGACTTGACGCACACTCGTGCATCGCGTTATACCTGCAGAGGCTGGCAGAACGTACGGTCAGCAACCATGCAGACAGCCACTGTTAGCCAAGTTGACATGTTGTGCTCAGAACGGAGGCGATCTTCGTTGCAATCCAGACCAATTTTGCAAGCCGTGCTCAAGACCGGTGAACGCGCACTTTCCAAGCATTTGAAAGCAATGACTGCAATTTCCTGGACGCTCAGTATACAACGCCAATTCAGAGTGACCTTCCAGGATCCAGCTGACAGGAACAGCTCGTCTAGTATACATTGCATGCAAAGACATCATCGATGTCGCAACGGTGGAAACGGACCAAATAACAATCCCCGTGGGCCAACAACAGCACAACCTGATCACAGCATACTCCTTGTTGTCAATATCACGACTTGAAAATCCGTAGCAGTCGAGCCTCAGTGATGATTCTTGTCCGGCAAAGGGGGCACTCTCTAGTACTGTTCATGATGAGATCTGAACATGGGCGACACATGCAAAGATGGCTTCACAGAAGAGAACAAGTCAGCTGAGCGTACATGGCAATCGAACAAAGATTGACCGTACCCGCAGTCCACGATTGCGATATTGGCCTCCTCATCCTGACATATGACGCAAAGGCCTGTACGCTCAAGGTGCGATGCCATAGTCTGTGCCTTGGCCGATAACTTCCCTCGGGGTGCCTCAGCATTCGGCTCAGGAGATGGGGAAGACGGTGGTGGCTGAGTAGATGCGTCGTCGGACGGACTATCTTGCTCTGCCGCCTGCACCTGTTGCTCCTCTCGCTCGCGTGCCTGGGCCTGTTCGTGCTGCTCATGTTCCCTTCTCGATCGCTCAAGAGCTTCTTGCATCTCCCTCTCCTCTTCCTCTTCTCGTCTCGCGTGTGCTTCTCGCTCAGCGCGCTCGTCGTCAATCAAGGCCTGCACCTTGGACACAAGCTCGCTTTTTTCCACAACCATGCTGGCATTCACATGATTCCGGAAAAGTACGGCCTTTAGTGTCGAGATAGGAAGAGTCTGGACCTCACTCCGAGGCAGTGAAAGAAGTTCATCTAGAGACGGGAGCGGTGCACGAGCGGGTGAGCTAGCGCGGGATGCATTCGTGGGTGTACGAGGTGCAGATGCTGAACGGGGCCGAGTGCTTGTCGGCGGTACATTGAGATGAGACGGGGAGCGGGCTTGCTGGCCTGTAGGCGTAGAGCGTCGCGGAGGTATGTTGGGCTGTGGATTACTTCGAGGGAAGGATGGCTGCGGCATATTCGTGTTATATTGGTACGTAGAATTAGGCGGTGGGCCTTGTGGCGGGGGATAGGAGGTTTCAGGACGCGGCATGTTCATGTTACGATACGCTGTGCCAGGTGGCGGGGAAAATGGCGGTGGATAGTATGGGCGGTCAGGCTCAAGATCAGGGCGAGGAAAGCTGCTCGGTTGGGATGTTGTACGAGGGCGAGGCTGAGCTTGTGGTCGCTGTTGTTGCGATGAATTCTGCTGTGGGGATGCTGAACCGGACTGAAATTCTGCGTTCATAGCTTGCATTGCGCGAGAAAGAATACCTCGTGGTCTCTCTGAGCTCCTGTCCGGTATGGCATTCATCCTGTAATATCTCTGCAATAGTAAAGTAATCAAGATATGTGCAATTGCATGCAACATTAGTGACACTGACCTCTCGGGCAGGTGGAAGACATCCGTTGGGTGCCTGGCGAGCGCGTCAACCATGCAAATCAACAGTCGGTCGCTTCATCTTACTCGTGCACCAATTATTCTATCAATCAGATCATCCTTTTCGACAACATTGTGGACATCGATGCCATAGTCTTTGGCGTACTTCTTGAGCTTAGCCAACGAAAGTCCACGTAGTTGACCTTTCCCGGCAGCTGTAACTGTACACTTCCCTCATCAGATTTTTGTCAAGGACCAGGCTCGCTTTTGGCTCGAATTGAGGAGGTCGTGCTTACTGTTAATGCTTTCGATGCAATAAGCACAGACGGGCATAGGATCGTAGCCTGAATTATCGCCACGAGGCATCAATGCCTGGTAATCGCTGCATGAGTGACAATATGAGTACCCTGCCGTTTCAAAATGTCAAAATCCGAATGAGCAGATAAATACGTATGAAGCAGTGAATGTGTCCGCACCGCAATGATTACACCTGCGCGATCTTGCGAAGAGCATGTTGAACTCTTTGTTACACTTGCGGCATGATTGCTCCTGCGTGATAGCTGGAGGCGGAGGGCCACTGAGCAAAGGCATACCTCTCCTTGCCGACATCGTTAGCCTGCTCCCTCGAGATGGCAGTAAGTGTGAGCAATCGGATGAGTAATGCTGCGCTTGTAAGTCGGATTTCGGCGTCAACAATCACGTGTTACACATAAGACGTTTCTCGAAGTATCAACAGTCATAAGAGCAAAGCAACTACGACGATCAAGCTATCACTACGAGAGAGCAAGAGCTCTCACCGCCTGTGGTACAACGAAGCAGAGCAGGTTATACTACCGCACTAGTACTATATATATGATGATAGAGTCAACGATTATAAAGCTGTAAATTTCAGCTGACACGATATGTAATGGATTAAAGGGAAAAATCTCAATGCCGCCCAGCCTTAGCCTCACGCAATAAAACGGGTTTGCTAGGATTATCTATCCGGAGCCCTTCCCGGATTGCAGCCTCCTCGAATTCCGCTATGTACCTCTCTCGTCCGTGGGGAAATGCGTCGTCAGGCTCCCAGGTCGCCTCCGTGGCTGGATAGCTGTTAAATCGACAGTTCGGTCAAGTCAAGGATGCCGAAGAGGTTATCACAATCACTCACTTTGCCCATTTGACCAGCCAGACGAACTGGAGTGGTTTGACCTGTGTGATGTCAAGCTTTCGCCCGATCAAGTATTCAAGGTAGCATTCTTCAAATGCTAATTTTAGGCTACATTTGGGGCGTGCGCAGCGATCCATGTCAATTCCGCGTACATTGCGCGCGATCCCTGGAAGCTATATATGAATACACACACAACGGCCGAAAATTTGACGGGATTATACCGTGCTTTTGACTAGGAAAATATCGCCATTCAGTAGCGTCCATATTCTGAGTAGCAAGAGTGCAACGTACATCGATGCTTCACAGGCAGGGCATGTGAAAGGAATATCTTCCTCTTTTGCGTGAGGGTCCTGCTCGGCAATACCCACGCAACCCCAGTGGTACCAGCATTCACATCTACTTTATTTCAGACTGTGAAATAACTCGAATGTCAGAGCGGTACTCACTTATCACATTGTATCAGCTTGAAAATAGTAGAATCAGTATGGGTGGGGTGGCGAAGCATACAATGTATAACTCACATTGCTGCACGTCTTGTCGTCATCAATAACTTTCGGCCACTCGCAGGGACCGTCATACCCGTGCGTAACTTCCCAAGCCTTCCTCTGGACTGGTGACACGGCCGGTTGGCTCTTCTTCGAGCGAGCAGCATTCTGAGCTGTACGACTTTTAGTTGCTAGTGCATCAGAAGATAGAGGTGCCTTGCGCTTCCTCTTGCGGGGACGCGAAATGGATGTTTTTACGTGACGCGACGTTGAGGCAGCAGCTTCGGAGGAAGTGGAAGAAGAGAGTGATGAGAGCGATGATAGAGAGTCCAAAGAGCACGATCTTCGACGTCTCAGAGGGATGCTGGCAGCTAGTTCAAAGAATTTGAGTATGTTAATGAAGCGACGAAAGAGGGTCTCACCGGTGAAGGGCGATAATAACTCGATGGGATTTCCTGCTGAGCCCGGCATTTTCTCTCCACCATGGGTCTCAGACTCAGACTCGGGGCCGTCGGGGAGTGCAACGTACTCGATAGGGGGGCTGCCACTCCTCGACTCTGGAAGCATAAGCGAAACTGCACGCGAAGATGCAACCGTGGTCGATTCATGGTGCGTCACTTCGCCAGCCCGCGTTGCCGTAGGTGAAGTGTTTGTAGATACGTCTTTGGGCGGCGGGGACTCGTTACATTGCAACAGTACGCGCGCAAGAGGCGCGTCTGGAGAGCTACGTGCGCTGGCAGATCGTTGTAGCCCGCCACATAACAAAGATCGTAGGTCAGATACAGTTTCCCCTGGAACATCTTTTCAGCACGACAGTAAAATGAACACGCCTGCAAGTCGAACGTACCTGGTGAAGTCGACCGAGATGATAAGTCCGACATTGGTTCGTCGCGCCATGATGCCGGCCAAAGGCTGACCTCTGATGAACTCAAGACTATATGAGGGAGCTCTATTAGCTGTGAACCAATATGGCAGCAACGGGCACTCACCCCGCGGTGCGGTGCTGAAGGTACTGCAGTGTGTCGAATTGGAGTCAAGAAGGTGCGAGCCACTGGCAACACGGTGTGCACCATCGTCCCAGACGGGAGAGATATCTGATGAAGCAGTGAAAGAAATGCTGTCTCCATCATCCAGGGGTTCTTTGGCATAGGTCCCCGAGTGGACAAACTCTGCGGAATGGCCCACGCCTTTTCCATGCAGTTTGGGAGGGGCGAGACTATGTATGTCAGCGTCGACTGGAGCGTGCGATATTAGTCACATGATATCAAATGTGATGCGATAAAGTTACCTCGTTCCACAGCATCCGTATTGACACTCGCATCATGTCTGATGGTATGGGCATCTACAGCGAGGGCGTCAGACCATTACAGAACACGACATAACAGCATATATACGCACTTTTTGCATCACGGTCATTTACCTTCTCCAACAACTCCATGAGCAAGCGTTCCACAGTGTCCATTCTTTCCTCTACCGACTTCCCTGGGCCATCCGCCTCTGCGTCTCCCTGACCATTCCCGGATGGTGCCGAGGAACTTCCAGCATAGGAGGGTCTCAACGCGCCCTCGACGCGTTGTAAGTGGTCTCCGACAATTTTGAGCCTCTGTGAGGTCATGCGTGCCATGTTATCGAGGTAGGCCACAATTCGCGCGGAATCTTGGCGAGAGTGCTCCCGGTTCGCGGCCACATCTTTGTCCAGCCTATCCAACCGCTCCGAGACAGTGCTTGACTGTTTAATCGACTCCTCCAACCTCTCTTCCATCGACCGCTGAATGGCGTTCATCGTGCTGATTGTCCGCGCCAGCATTTCGGTATGTACAGTCGCATTTGCAACAGGGGTATTTGTCTGGGTTGGTACAATTTGGGCTAAGTGACCGCTGGTAGTGTAGTGTTGTGATACGTGCGCTGCGGCCGAATGGTGTCTTGCAGAGACACCCTGTGGATCGAGTTGCGTCGCCGGCATAGTCATTGGGCGCATCGTCACGCTTTGCGCGTTGAATGCCCCTGGCACAGGCAGGATTTCTGTAGGAGGCATCCGAGAGGCGCGTCCAGTGACACCTAGCTGCTCAGCTCGTCGACGTAACGCAGCGAATTGGTCCAGAGTAAGAGATGTTGTTTGTCCACACGGTTCAGGATGGGTTGCAATTGGTGGTACCGCCGCTCCTAAAGCACTGGGCTGCGTATGTGGCTGAGCGCTGCGGATAGTGTGATGACCTTGCATACTTATTGAGATTTTGGTTGCAATGGGTGTATGAACAGATTTGTTTATTGCGAACAAGAGAGCATAGAAGACACAACCGCAGGCCGTTGCTGCCTGTGCTGTGGACGAAGCGAAAGAAGTCTTTGCGAGGTCGCTTAGGCAAGTATGAGCGCGCGTAGTATCAACGCGTCGAGTTTCAAGGCCACACCTTGCGGCCAGCGTGAGGCGGGTCTTTGTGACTCTGTCACCAAAGTGCAAAGGAAAGGACAAGTAACTTAAGAAATCAACACATCGCCTTGAAAGCTCATCTATAGGTGCAATGGGAATATTGGACTGAAATGTCAATGGACAATACGGCATAACGTACTCTGGCACACAAAATTCACATCGACAACAACGTGGACAACTTGACGCGTTTGAATCACGACTGGTAATGGCTACACCAGATGCTGGCAAACACCAGGGTCTACTTTCGACGTAAATCGGACTTCGTTGCCAGAGCCTGCTTGCCCGCTGCAGCAGTGAAGACCCCCAGGATACTCCCGTACAACAAGACTTGTCCGAGCTTGAGGTCTACCCAGTACCAGAGCAACAGTCCTTCAAATGCAGCGAGCGTAGCAATGAATGGAATTATGTTGATGGAGAACAGATACGGCACGCTTGGCTGGAGGTGCGCCAACTGTGCGATGCACTAGTGAATAAATGAAAGAACAACGTGCTATGGATACGTACGAGTCCGAGCAGAGCAACCCAAGGAGCAAGAACTAAGGCTGCACCGGCTGCTGAAATAATTCGAGGGGGGACCTTCTGTTCAGCACGGAAGGTGTGGTGGATTGGCGGCTGCGGGTGGAACGTATGTTCCAGTTCATGGAGCGGTACTGATTGAGACTCGGGTAGAACGAGATCGAAAAGCTCGTATTTTGCAGGAGAGTGCTCGAATGAGCCCAGCAAGAGAGAGACGCTGAGGAGATTTGTAGCGGTGGTAGGGGGGATGCTAGCAGGCGGCTTCGCCATGTTCTGGGAGAGAAGTCAATCCTCGTTGCTCAATCGGAAAACAGCGGATGGCGCACCAGTTCAAACTTTGCCTTTCCTGTCGATGAAACTCGTACAGGCTGTATACCCTCCTCACCCGTCACCGGGTCGTAGAAACGTAAGAAAGTCTGGTGCGGTTGCACACCTTTCTCCCCATCCTTCTCAACTACTTGGAACGATAACTTCAGAACATCGGCGGCTCCAAGTGTCAGAGGTGATGGCTTTTCTTTCAACGATATTCTAAGGTAGGACTTAGATACGTGTCATTTGGCGCGCATACACTGCAGTACGACGTACGGTTCTGAGCGGAGCTGCGAGGCCGCCGCTGACGTGATTGTAAAACGAGGGGACTGCAGAGTTAATATAGCGGCATCAACGCTCGTCAATGTGAGCAGCGACAAGAGGCAAAGCGAGAGAACGCCCATAGTGGTTGAAGTTGAGTGTAAGTCATCGTCGCTGCGCAGTGCAATAATCCTATAGCTGGGCGGGCCGGTCGTTCCGGAAACATCGTGGCGTTCAGCCGCCTAAGCTCAAATTTGAATTTTGAAGTCCATGTCTTGACTGTTGAGTCATACTCAGCTGTCACTGCACGTTAGACGTGAATATCAACGATGGATATTTCGTGGATATGGAAAATTTCCACGCAATATCCATGCACTTCTCAGAATGGATATTGCGTGGATAGAGCCAAGAATAGTTGGAATTTCCATGCTGTATCCATTCAATATCCACGTAGACGCCTGATCAGCGATAATTATAATCGGGCAGTATATTAATATTCAGAATTTAATTGATTTTTGGCCACTATGCCATTGCACACCACGCGCGAGCTGACCATGCATGTACAGGATACATTGACCTGTAATACTAATGTACATGTACCTATAGCTATAGCTAGTATACGTATACGTATACTCGCGACCGTGAGGATTGTGCTGCATGCGCGACGTCGACGTCGACATCGATATCAAACTTAACTGTACAGTACGCGTGCGTACGACGACGCATGATGAATGTGATTCGCGCGCGTGCAACATGAACACAACTAGTAATTTGGATTTATCCTGATCAGTAATGCACACAGCTGCTGCGAATTCGAACATTGAGCTCACCTTGCTCCCACCCCCAGCTTGGTCTGCGCCGTCCAGTCCCACAACTTTGCTCCCCGCGCGTCGTCTCACTATGTCTCAGACGAATCCCGCTACCAGCCCTCTCGGCAAAAGAAAGACTCGTCCACCCTCGTCAGCCTCCGGAGCTGAAGTTCCTTCTAATCGATATCCTGCCCTACAACGCCCTATAAGTCCAGGCTCTGCAAGTATTTCATCAGAGCCCATAGCTTGTACCTCCTTGTCGCAGCCACTCTCCGGTTTCCAATTTCCATTCTCCCATTCGCATCGCGCCTCGTCTATTCCTGCTCAGCTTCATGCGCAAGATTATATGCATGCCTCGGCAGACACGCATCCCAACCGAATATACCCTCCATCCAACGATCCATTTTCCCGCATTGCTCAACCTTTGTCTACCCTGCCACCCAATCAGCAACAAGCGCATACCGCGACTGATAACCCACCTGGCATGTCCAGCAGTCCATATTCCCTAGGGCCTGGTCATCCCTCCTCATATTCTCGCCGTCCCTTGTCAATAACACCTTCTCGTTCGCGCACTCCCTCGATTGAGCCGTCTGGTCTCGTTGTTTCCGCGATGGCATTGCCTAATAACTCACCTATGTCTTCTCGCGCACGTGCCAGCAGCCGACAGCCCATGGCCATGACCTTCGGAGCCGTAGATATGCAACCTCGCCCACTGTCTAGCTCTGCCAATACGGCCAATACCGTGAAAGCTATCAGTGATAGAATGAAGTCCCTCGAGGATTCGTTGAGACACTTACAAACAACAGGAAATCTCAACACGACAGATATTGGCAAGCTTGCAAAGCAGTGTAGGGAGACCTCGTTGGACTTGGCAGAGCTCCGGCGTACCACAAATGAATTGTATGCTTTCTATCAAGGCTCAAGAGAGACGGAGGAGTTGACACGGCAAGAGCTCACCTCGTTACGCTGTGAAATGAATGAGATACGTGCCTACATTGCGGCCGGTGGGGACGGTAGTGCAATGTCTGCGTCTGGTTCTGCGGCATCTGTGTCAGGAGGAGTAGTGAGAACTAGAGAGCCAATGATAAATGTGAGTACCATGTAATCGCCAATGCCATCTGCAGACGTACCGTGTCTTACGTCTGCTGCAGGGACTCATTCGCGCTGTCATGAGGACATTGATGGGAACCGTCATCAGCTCGAATGAAACAACGCCGCATCTTCCTGATGGAAGAGTCTGGACCAGCGATGATCCTCTTGATCACTCTCGCCGCCTGCGTCCAATCTGGTCTGCCTGGTTGCCAAATGAGATATCCTGGCGAGATGAGGTTGTTGAAAAAGCCAAGAATCAAGGGAAGCAGCTGTACATGGTACCACGCGGGGTTGACGCCGAGCAATTCTTTGCATCTCTCACCGTAGTAGAATTGCAGAATGCAACCCAGACTTATTGGACGAGTCTGCACCACAAATGGCTCAAGGATTGCAAATCTGCACAGGAGAAAGAGAAATTAGCTGGCGAGGCTCGCGTGAAACAGCGCAGGGTGACGGTGTGTACTCAGCTTTTCCATATACACCGTGTTTGACAAGTCAAGCTACCTGTAGAAAGTCAAAGCTAGGATTCAAAACCGCGACAAGGTTCCAGAGATTGCGGGACCGGATTACAACTGGATGTTCCTAGCCAAATACCAGTCAGATGAGTACTCAGCAGCAGAAGATGATTCACCTACCCGTGGCAACAACAACCGGCTGTCGCCTGATAGTGATGATCCTCAAGCATCGCAGGCAGTTGCTGGTTGTATCCGGAACACTGGATCAAAGAAGAAGCCTTCTTCCCAACCGTGGGTCAGAAGGCAGCCTACGTACTGTACGCAAGAGGTGAGCAAACACACAACCATGCATTCAAGCCGACTCTAACTTCTCTGTCAGATCAATGCACTCTTCAACAAGCTGGATTTGCACTCACACTCAGGTAGTAGACATGCACACATCTTGGGCGAACCAATCGACATTCCGCTGCCAAAGCGAGGTCGAGCAAACGCGGCAGATAGCATTGATCGTACTCACATTGATGCTGCTTGGCTAGCGCAACGTGAGAATTCCAACCAGGACAACGATACCTACATCCGTCCACGATTAGCAAGCGTCGCAGCCAATGAGATGCGAGGCTCGACGCATCCATCGAACCAGCCTGTTGTTTACAATGAAGAACAAAATGGTACGCACGTGGATGACCTTCGAGGTCAACACATGGAAAGTCAGTCTGGTGGAGCCATGGGTAACGAGCACGAGGCATTTGGTGACGACAGAGCGAGAGACAGAGAGGAGTTTGGCGACAGGCACAGTGAAGGTAATTGGGCTGATGGGAGAGCGCACTTCAGAAGTGGCATGGAGAGTCAGTTTGGTGGAGCCATGGGTAACGAGCACGAGGAATTTGGTGACGACAGAGCGAGAGACAGAGAGGAGTTTGGCGACAGGCACAGTGAAGGTAATTGGGCTGATGAGAGAGCGCACTTCAGAAGTGGCCAGCATACGGGAGTGTGGGACAGAGGCCTAGGTGACAACTTGCACGCCGATCGTGACGTCGACGAAGGTAGTCCGCGCTACACATACTCTCAGGATGGCAGTCAAGACGATGACATGTACGCGTCAGCTTAGTCAAGATTGTCTTCTGCGTCTCCTCCAAGAGCGAGATCCGGCTCTTGTGCGTCCTGTAGTAATAGCAAGTTTGTGATAACCAATTGTCAAGTACGTAGCATGAATTGACCTACATGACATACAGACATTGTGACCCAAAACTCACGCTGTGTCCTGTAAGTGAGTGTTCCACACGCAAATTGTGCACACATTCGAGTGATTGGCACGAGCTCGGGGGGGGCTAAACAGTTGGCCTTCCATATGGACAGACCTAGATCTATCGCACTAGCAATGACGAGTGAGATCCGTATATTAAAGGGAAGACATACTCACTGTAAATCCCAGGGCATGCCAGGTGTATGAGGATCTGATATGAATCGCTGCACTACCGCGCAAGTATGTTCCAGTGGTGCTAAACGGGCATCTGCTCGGAGATGCTTCACATGCAGTACAGCTGCGATGCAAACTGGCTGTCGTCCGTCAATGTACGCATGGCGATATGCTTTACCCCCGTGCTTGGCACCAGAGCCATACTTTATGCCGTTGAATGAGACATGACTGTACATCCTAACGGAAGAACAAACAAAGGGTTCGCCCATGTTTGCAGGTGCCGTGTCTGGCACAAGGGCTAACTCGGCATGCCAAAGGTTCTGCAAATAAATTAGCATGAGGGCATAGAGATTGTGGCCTGGCGCCACGGCAACATCAGTTTTGAGGTTGATGGCGTGAGAGCGGGACGGATATTCGATAGAACCTACATCCAATCAACTGAGCAAGATACCCTCAAATGCATTCAATCTTACCCTCAGCTGTGTTTACTCTGGCAGCCATCGCATTCATGAGCGTGTTGCGTCGCGTGCCTTTATGCCCCCCCCCTGGTAATTCTCCAGCATTTGGATCATTTGGCGGTCGCAGTCTGTCGGGTCTTCTAGCGATCGAAGGTGGTTCACCTATAAATCATCAGACACATGTATACACGTAGGCAGGGGTGTGTAACCAGATCAGAGATGAGGCCATATTTGATCCAGCCACGCATCAGGGTTGCTTCGAGCTCTCCACCAGAATGTCCGTTGTGGCGAAACTGCTTGAGAAACCCGTTGTGCTGCTCCATTGGATAGCCCCAGTATCCGTATGGAGGGCCGTATGCTAGTAGAAAGTCAGGATTGTGTTCAGAAAGGTGAAAGTTGGGTGTCAAATGACACCCCATTCGTGCCCACGAGGCACACGCGCGACTGTGGTTTTTGCCAGCGCGCATTACCTCTCTCGGTGTAATAGACCGAGACGCGTAGATCCGTACAGCAGTGCAGTGGTTGAGGATGTTCTCGTAATGGTCACTGTAGCTACAACTCATCTTGATTTGATCCTCACGTAGGGCCCCCTCGTCGTCGCTGTCTTGCAAGTCTTCGACTGTTACATTCTGATCAAGTGCACGCACTTCGCGGCGGCAGCCTGCAAGTAGAGATTCTTTTCGGGCTTCAGCTTGGCCTGCCTTTGTTGACGCTTTGGACCTGGGTGCATCAGTGTTTGGAATCTTGCCGTCAATCTGCCAGGCACAATACAGAGCCACAGGCAGAACATTGGCAAAATTTCGCCACTGATCTGCTTTCAGGGTTCCCTCATCGACCTCATTACACAATGGGTCGATTAAATGCTGATATGATTACATCCCGGTGACTCACCTTGGCAGGTATCCGGCCAATGGACCCAGGCCACTCTATTGATGCCAAAAAAGCAGTGAACTTCTCCTTTGGCTTATCGTGGCGATTGCGTGCATTGAGCATTCCTCCACCCACTATAATTTCCTGCATGACGTGATGCACCTCCCCTGTAGCGAAGAGTAAGTACGGTAAGCCTGCATCCACGAATACAAACATCTTACCAAGAAACGTGGCTTGCATGAACTCTAGTGGAGAGTTTCGTGCTGGCAGCCAACCGGGCAGCTCGTCAAGTGCTGACCATCGTATACCTTTCATTCGAGCAATCTCCTCGCGCTCTGCAGCGTCCTTGTTTCGAGCTAAGAATGCGTATTTCAGGTATCGCCAGTCCTTACGCGGTTGAAACTCTATAGGCCGCAAATGTACATCTGACAAAGGTCAATCAATTTATAGATTGACTCACTTTGTGGAGTGAAACAGTCCTCGTGTGTGAGCGATGCCACCGTTTGACAGCACCACGGACACATGAAGTATTTGCTGGTACACGATCGGAGCCCGGTTACCTTGCGACTTGCAGGTAAATCTGAAGAATTTATGAACACGGACGCGTGAGTAAGCACGCGCTCGTTTACACTGTGGGCTCTCAGCGGAACACCTGCCATTCAATCAGATGGCTGCAAATGAGACTGAGATGAAGGGCGTACCATCACCAAGCTGTAACATGTCAGCCACGAATGGCTCAATGACAGCATTAAGCTGCTCGAGTGAGGGCTCGCCAGGTCCTGGTATGACGCAAAGGAGCATGGTTTCATCGCGATGAAACCGCTTTTGCCTTGGATTGTTTAAGATGGTAGCGTACATGGCCCCGCACGAGTACTTGCTCGCAAAATTGTTGGTCTTCATGGGAGTAAACCTGTGGCATCAATTAAAATTGACCACCATAGAGCGCAGCAAGAGGTGGCATACCAGTCAATGTTGATCATGATGAGTAGCCCATTGGGCAACGAGACAAACCGCTGGTTGATTTGTGTGGTGTCCACGTCCTGAACGCCCCATTCACCACCTTGCCTACGTGATAGCCCTGCTTGCGCAGCACGCCAAGCCCATCCATCGTAGATGTCTCGCAGAGGTGCATCTGGATCGGGAAAAGCATCCAATCCCTCTCGGCGATCCGGTGCACACGGTCCTGGCTCATCGTCTGCGGTACGCCAGTGTTGAAATTCTTCGTACTTTCCTGGACGCAGCATCATGCGTTGGATTTGTGGAATGATGGGGCAAGTGGCTAGGACTTTATTGGGCACGCGTTTCACTTGTTTCTCAAGATGCTTGACGGTATAGAGACGGCCATCGCAGTCGTCTCGTTGGCATGCTGGTGAGGCTAGTGTGCTGAGTTCATCAGGGTGGTGACGATCCCAGCAAACATCGCAGACAAAATAGTATACCAGATAACAATCAGGGTCAACGCCTAGTCGTCGTTCAACAGTGCGAATGGTTCGCGCCATTGTGTCGAGCCCCGCAATGACCAAACCGCGTTCCTGACAGGCTTTAAGTGTCTGGTGGTGAGCGTCGAGCTGAGATTGAACAGATTCGTGGGTGGCGTGGTTGAATGTTGCGTCCAGAAAGACGCGAAGGTAGATATTGCGAATGATGGGATCCTCGTAGAAAGCTGACGGTAAATCCTGATCGACCCCCCGGGCAAACATGTCATCCGGCGGTTGGTGTAACTCGTCAAAAATATTTTCAAGGTCGACATAGAGAGGGTCCTGCTCTAGGTTGAGCCCAGCATTGTCAGAGGTGGTGTCGTCTTCATCATCTTGTTCTGTCTCAAGGGACTGGCTTCGAGAGGACTGCCAGTCCGGAAGAGAAGGCGATCGAGAGAAATGCTCATGGTCATTCCAGCGATTGGAATCTGCCAGATTGGAAGCATCAGAAACATTGCGCACAGTGATCATGGGGATTGACATTACCAGAAGCCCTAGATGGATCCAGGTACAATTCATCCAGGTACGGATCTTCACCATCAGCTTCATTTGAGTCTGAACAAGTCTACTTGCATTGAGTACATTGAGTTTGCTGCACAACAAATGATGGTAACTCACAGGCGGTGGTTCATAGTCCCCTGCGGGATTGCCCATGTCCTCCCACTCTCTCTGCTGCGTCATATGATCTGCAGGTTGCGTATGCGCTTCGGAGACGACAGCATGGGCTGTCTTGGCTTTTCTCTTGGGTTCCTCATCCAAAGATTGCTCAATCTCTCGCTGCAAGAGCTGCTCACGCTTGAGATGTCGTCGAATCTGCTCGGTGGTGTGAAATTGGCCACCTGCAATCTGACATTCCTGACATGGGCAGAGAGTCTTGTGTGGCATCAGAGAAAATGTGATCAATGGCGGCGAGTGGTGGCAGCATACAGTCAATGAGACGTCTTGACTTGCGCAACGTCTAGGCTGACTTTCCTAACAAGGCAGGAGACACGTGACATAGAAGCGCTCGCGCGACAAAGCGTGATCGGAGTAACACCCTCCAGTACAAATCCGAGAATCTGCAAATGAATGCGAGTTTTGAGAGAGAGAGAGAGGGTGGAGAGTGTACAGGGGAGAAGGAGTGTTTTGCAGCTCGCCCCCTTCAGACGTCCGTGAGTGCTCAGCCAAAATCCATCAACGGTCAAGCCGACAGGGCAGTGTCCGATATCCGTCGACGGTTAAGCCGACAGGATATCGATCCTGGCGTTGTTGCCGGTAGGAAACGAAGGGTCCCAGTAAGCAGCTTCGGGGAGTGTCTTGTAGCAATGTGCTCGAGGGCATGCAGATCCGTGAAGAGAGCAGTTCATGCGACAGTGTATAGGGCGGTGGTTGTAGTCGTAGTAGTGGATGTCGTGGTGGTGGTGGTGGTGGTGGTGGTGGTGGTCGCAGGTAGAGGACAACGACCCATCGCAGCAGATGCTCCGCTGCGACAGTGTAGGAGGCGGTGGTTGTGGTGGTGGTAGTGGACGTCGTGGTTGTGGTGGTGGTGGTGGTGGTGGTGGTGGTCGCAGGTAGAGGACAACGACCCATCGCAGCAGATGCTCCGCTGCGACAGTGTAGGAGGCGGTGGTTGTGGTGGTGGTAGTGGACGTCGTGGATGTGGGCGTGGTCGCAGGTATGTGGTGAGGAAAAGAAGGTGGTGATCATACGACACATCGCAGCAGATGCTCCGCTGCGATGGTGGACGAGGCGGTGGTTGTGGTGGTGGTAGTGGACGTCGTGGTGGTGGTCGTGGTCGCAGGTAGAGGACAACGACCCATCGCAGCAGATGCTCCGCTGCGATGGTGGACGAGGCGGCGGTTGTGGTCGACGTGGTAGTGGTAGTGGTAGTGGTAGTGGTAGTGGTAGCGGTTGTGGTCGTGTGATGTGGAAAAGAAGGTGGCAATCATACGACCCATCGCAGCAGATGCTCCGCTGCGATGGTGGACGAGGCGGTGGTTGTGGTCGACGTGGTAGTGGTAGTGGTAGTGGTAGTGGTAGTGGTAGTGGTTGTGTGGTGCGGAAAAGAAGGTGGTGATCATACGACCCATCGCAGCAGATGCTCCGCTGCGATGGTGTACGAGGCGGTGGTTGTGGTTGTGGTAGTGGATGTCGTCGTAGTCGTGGTCGGAGGTAGAGGGCGCAAAAGCAACCCGACAATGCGCTGGCAAGTTGTCGGTAATGTAATCTATAACGCGGAGCGCCCATAGAACAAGGTTCAATCTCAGGCGCCCAAACCACTCTCACTGCCACCACCACGTACCACGACGACCACACCACCTCCTCCTCCTGCAACGCCCTCCCACCACCACCACCACCTCCACCACCACCATCACCACCACCACCACCTCCTCCTCCTCCTCCACCACCACCACCTCCTCCTCCTCCTCATTTGCTCTCACCACCGTCAATCTCACCACCGTCAATATCACCACCACCAATATCAACACCACCCACACGTCTTCCTCCTTCACCACCACAACCACCACCCACATTCCAACTTTCGGTAGCGGAGCATCTGCTACCGGAGTCCTCCACCGCCAGCTGTACCTCCTCCTCCCCTCCATACACTCACGGTAGCGGAGAATCTGCTACCGTAGTCCTCGCCCAGCACCTACATCTCGACAACGACCTTTGACACACGTCCTCAGACACGGTAGCGGAGAATCTGCCACCGTAGTCCTCGCCCAGCACCTACATCTCGACGACGACCTTCGACACACATCCTCAGACACGGTAGCGGAGAATCTGCCACCGGAGTCCTCCACCGCCAGCAGTACCTCCTCCTCCCCTCCATACACTCACGCTAGCGGAGTATCTGCTACCGGAGTCTTCACCGTTGACTGTCTCGACAGCGGAGCATCTGTCTGTCCAAGTAACTCGTCACCTTCTTTGCCTAAACTGTTCTGCTCGTAAGTACAAATTTTCGCTACGCTTTCGCTCGTTGCTGATAGTCGCCAAGTTCTCCCTACATCTTGTGCCGTAGACACTCGCTACTCACCGACCCCATCACAAGTCGTAAGTGTCCTACCCTGATCAGATTGTGCCTCCAAACTAATATCCCTGCAGCGCTGATATGTCGACCCTCCCCCAAACCCTGCCCAAGCCCTCGGTATTGTGGGCTTCTGAGACCGATATCCCCCGCTACCCTGGCCTCTATGTCTCTCCCAACATGTCCACTCTCCCGAAGCTTGCGCCGGAAAACCTCACAAAAAACATTGGTCGCCTTCCGCTGCCCTGGCCATGGCTCTACACGGAACTGGCCAACCAATTACACTATTGGACCGCGGTCACGCCGAGAGAGACACAGTATACCGGTCTGCTGCAACCGCTGGCGGGAATCAAGGTAGTCCAAGGCAACGACAACCAGTGGAGGCTGGAGAATGTACAAGAGTGGCGCGACTTGGAGGCTTTCCTGCGCAGAGTCCTCGACGCGATGAAGTGAACTTTCCCCTTAGGATCGTATACGCCTCTCCTCGTCCAGATAGATCGTAACACGTTTCCCTGGCCACAAGATTATAACTACGATCGCAGTTGGCCAACAAAAAAACAAGCCAAATCGTTCCTGGGCCTTGTGCGAGGAGTCTTCAGGATTAACGTTTCGAAGGTGACATACGCGGGACATGTATTGCCTAAACATTGGTTGGACACATTGCAACATAGGAAGCTGGTTTCGGAACACGAGGCACGCATGTTGCGCAGGTCTACAATTTGCCTGGTCGGCGACAAGGCTGACCAGTCAACCACTGATAGATTGGGGCTTGTCGTCGACGTCACCGTCGGAGCAATGGGGTCAACACTTGAGAACCTCAAGGATCTCATAAACCACTTTCAATTGCCTGTCTGGCTGTACTTTGGACCGCGCCCAGCAGTTTCTGAGCACCCTTGGTCCAACGAGTATCTGCCCTCAGCAGTTGAGTTGGAAGCCTCACTTCGACAGCCTGCAACGCGTTTCGCTTGGGACAAATGGGACGAAGAAGTCGCAGAGGCTCGTGATGTTGTAGGCGTGGAGTCCATGGGCGGCCCCTCATCGTCTTCAGCACCATCCTCGTCTTCTGCTTGGGGCTCACTTGATACTCATTGGCCGTCTTCAGCACCATCCTCGTCTTCTGCTTGGGGCTCACTTGAAACTCATTGGCCGTCCTCAGTTGAAGGCACAAACATTGTCCATGTGCCCCCTGCCACCTCGTCGCAAGTGAGCAACGTGACACGCCCACCTGGCCCTCTTTATGTCGCCACGCGAGGACAAAGTTCGACCACTGGTCAGGCACCGGGTGAAACACCCCAGCAGTTCTTTGCGAGGAGAGAGAAGGTTAGTGCAGCGAAACTCGCCCAAATGAATCTGGCGCAGAAGGCTCGTGTGCAAGCAAGGGAGGTGCTGCATGCCAATCTCGAACTCCCAAACAAGAGCCACAACTGCCAAGTCTTCAGATGGGAAGAGTCAGACGACAGCAGCGGCGCCTGGAACAGAGTTCTTGTCGGAAAGCCTCGCTGGCGCGACTTGTGGGCCGACACTGCTCGGTCGCAACGCAGGTACAATGCGGTGTTCAACGAATTCGACATTTGGGAGGAGCTGGACCCATCTGCTACGACCGAGGATCAGGAATTGGTGGAAAGTTAGGACTACTTTGACGACGCACCGCGATTACAGAATCCGCCCATGGCTGCGAGTCCTCAGGCTGAGACATCGCCTGAGTCGCCTTCTTCTCCCTCTCCTCCTCGTCGCCCTCGCTCTCCTCCTCGTCGCCCTCGCTCTCCTCCTCGTCGCTCTTGTTCTCCTCCTCGTCGCCCTCGCTCTCCTCGACGTCGCTCTCGTTCTCCTCCTCGTCGCCCTCCCTCTCCTCGACGTCGTTCTCGTTCTCCCCCTGGTCGCCCTCCCTCTCCTCGACGTCGTTCTCGCTCGCCTCGACGTCAACCTCGCACCCCTCCCCTGGCTCCGCAGCCGATTGCTTCCACCAGTGGAAGTACATCCTCATCCACTCAAATGCCCCAGTCTGGTGCACCCGAGTTGTTGCAGAGGAAAGGCATTGCATTCGACCAGGCTCTGAGCTATCGCTACGGCATACTCACATCCGCAGCGGTGACGGTCGACGTGGATGAAGAGGCAACGTCGCGAGAAAAAGAGATATACAAGTTTATGGGGGTCATCAATGAGAAGGTTGGTCCTGGGTATCGCACACCAATGTGTGAACTCTTTTCATACCTCGAGGCCAACCCGCGCAACTTTGTAATGCCGCCACCCACGCTCACGGATCTTGTGCCCGGTACTGCCCTAGGACATCCGCTGCACCGTCGAAATGACCTCATTGTTCGGACTGTACTGGACAACAAGCAACACCCTTGCTACTTTGTGTACGCTCGGGATCCACAGGCCAACGATGTATCATTCTCCCTTTGCCTGGCCGACCCTGTCACCGTGAACCACCTCCTACGATCCGGGGTTGGTCCCTCGTTGGATGATGTGACTGGCGCATTGCTCAGATGGGGAGTGCCCTTCAACACACTGCAGTCAATCGCGGACCCAACGGTGCTTCAGCCAACTCCCCCGATGCCCTCTAATTTCAACCTGGTACCGTTAGGGCTCGGACTCATTGAGCATCGTCACAAGTTCACGATTGCGGACTATGAGGACTACCTCGAATATCGAGAGGAGGTCATCAAAAGTGTTCAGGGTCGCGCTGCCTTGTTACGGGGCGGCTTGCTGTGGCGACTGGCCCGTGACGCCTATGCAGACAATTCAGCGGTATACGACGGTCCGAGTGGGTTCCAAACACAGTGTAACCATCGTATACTAGACGGCTTGGACTATGTGGACGATGTATTATCGCCACATCAAGAGGATGTGATCTGCGGAGTGTACAGGGTCATGCCGGGTAAGTACCATGTTTCTTGGACAAATCACAATGCTGATTATATCTCAGAACACCCCGAGAATGGCCCTTCGGGTACTGCGTATCGGTCGTGGTGGCCAACTGTAACGACATGGTCGCAATCGGGGGTGGACCTCGACTACTGGAGTGCCAGGAATGAGCAGTTCTTCGTGAACCATCGCAAGGCGATACTGGACGGTAAAGTCCAGCCCAAAACCGCTCAAGAATGGCGCCGGACGTTGCCTCATAGGAAGGCTGCAAAGACGAACGTGCTGACGAACATTGGTGAACTCTCAGGTCGTGCCTTACCCGCTGCAATGTAACTTCGCGCTTCATCGTCATGTCCTCCATGTTGTCTCTTTTCTACGCTGGGACTGTCATATATTTCGGAAACGTATGCTAATCAGTAGACTGGAATGTCAGGATTGCGCGCTGGTACGCTGAGTGCAGTGGGGCTTCGCACTCTGTACAGACATGGCAATATGGTCTTTGCTGACTGTCGCTATTGGTACGTGCCCATTCTATCCAGTCACGCGCAGAGTGTATACGTAAAATGGAACTTATTCGATGCCTGGTGAGCCAATTTCCAAGTCCTCCGCCGCAACAGAGTGCACTCATAATCATGCTATATACTTTGTTGTGCGTATAATGTCTATTACAGTGATTTGAGATCATACATTCCAGCTCGCTTGCTCGTATGATATCCAGACGGCGCCGACAACACGTCCAATGCCGGATACTTGGATCTCGAAACTGGAGCGACAATGTAAAAGTAAATGTCAATTGGGAGTTGGCGATACGAGGGGAGTCTGTGAATGAATGTGTGAGAGCTGTTCATACCGTGCAGTTTTGGAGGTAAGACACTGACCGTTGAGCCTGCGGATAAATGGCACGGCACTGATTATGTGGCAGTTTTTGTGTCACAGTGAAGTAGTCATCGAGAGTAGTTTGTCTGTTGATCTTCAGACATGAGAGCGCATACCAAATTCATGATACTCACTTGTAGCGAGCGAGAGAGCGCTGCGCAGGCGAACCACAGATATTGACAGTTTCCGGCAGAGTCAGGGAGGTTCTTGACATTAACAACACGAACATCAGTTATTTCGTTAACTGCAGATACATTTGTACTTACGATTGCATGCATATATGCTCGGTGCGCCGCTGCCAAAGAAGCTCGACAGACTTCACAAGCTTCCGGCATGCAAAGGAAAGCTCTTGCGCACTGGTTATCATGCATGCCTGAGTGATACACATCTCTACCGTGCAGGCGAAATCGACAATGTTGGCGGACATGTTATCGTCGCCATTGAAGCCGTCTTTGAGCGCGACGAAAGATTCCGCCAACGAAATCACTTGCTTAAGGGCAGCGTGCGAGTCCGGATCGCCCTGAATGACTGGCTCGACCTTGTTCCAAGCGAGCCGAGATTCCAGTGGTTCTTCTGACATTGTGAGTGTCTTGGTGCGATGTTGAAAGCAATGCAGCCGTTGTTCTCAGCTGCGCCATCCGGTTCAGTTGCCATCACCGAAGTGTAATGTAATCAGAAGCGGCCGACGCCTGCTCGATTTGGACGCTCCTGATGCGCCAATTGCTGATGAGTCGGCCGCAGGATATAATTGTGCTTACGAGTACTGCCGACGGGCGCTCCTTGCGGGTCTGGATTATAGTTATGGGCGCTTATATGGATATTACATTCATTTTTATTGCATGGAAATAAGTGTGAATGGATATAGGGTGGATATCGGATGGATATCACTAATATACACGCGATATCCACGATGGGAATTCAGGGCTAACGTGCAGTGTGTACAGTATCTCCCAACTATATACTATGGGTTAGGGGGTGTTCGTAAACGCCTGTTTTTACGAACACTACCACGTTCGATAATTCCGCACCTCCAAATATTACAAGTCTGCTGTGAGCAATAGAGGACTACTATAGAATTCTTTTGGTGTAAAAAATATATTTTAAACATGAGGTGTGAGGTCGTTAGAGACGAAGCGGTGGGTTTCTGCACTCTACTTGGACTGATGGGGAGAGATTCGGGGTGATCTAGTGCATATTCTGAATCCGTCTCGCGGGAGCATAGTAACAAATATTGCCATGCAACCTGCTCCAGCAGCCCGATATGTCTGAGTAGATGCGTAAAGTAGTGTTTACGAGCATTGTCGAGACTTGCGTGACTTTGAGACCAAGCACGGTTCAAACTCCGCCAGGACGCATATTGTAGCCTCGTCGCAACGGCGCGTTTGCGCGTTGTGTCTGGCGTCAGAGTGAAAATTTGCCGACTGATGCCGGTGTGACCAACCGTGACGTTTTTACGAACACTCCCTCTCTTTTGTATCCCTCGCCGGCATCCTGCCGCAGCTCGCTCTTCCTCTTCAAAACGCTTGAATAAATTACGGTGTATCTTCAAGATGCACACGCACAGGTTTATGTACTTTTAAACAAATTTTGTTGAGTGTTCCCAGCGCAATGTGCTGAGCGCCGAAGTCTTACGAACACCCCCTAACCCATAGTACTACCAGTCTGGTTATTCTCCTTGGCTCTGCTCAAAATCTAGCACCCACCCCGGCACCATTATTTTTCTCCATCGGTCAGATCAACGAGCTATCTATGGAATTTTGAATAGAATGCAACAGAGCTTTTCCTTAAGCGTAGTCACAGCCAGGTCGACGGAAAAAGTGATCTCCACCGGAGTAGTCTCAATTGTTGAGCTGGCACCATACGGTGAGTAATTAGTTTCGCAAAAACACACAGGTCCGGATTTTGTGAAGATCCTATCTGCAGGCTATATGTGTACCAACCACTATCATCGCATTTCTCATTGGAGGATAGGCTCAATTCAAGATGTGAATCTTTAACGCATTGTGGACACAGCCGAAGTGCGCCGACACATGTCGCTGCGGTCGAAGTCTTTCCCCCTGCTCCCAGTAGGCATGGTGAAACTGCGGCATCGAGTACAAGTCACAATGATGCATCCTTGGGATCAGGTGCTAGATCTTCTCGACTCCCTACCAGCACCTGTCCGGTTGCGCTTCTGTTTCCAAATTCGCAAGGATCTCGTTCAGGTTGTGGAAGCAAACAGAACCGCGCTGACCAAGCTGCAAAATCGCATCGAACTCGTCTATTTGAGCTATGGTTTGTTAGACGAACTGCCGAAGGTTAGGGGATACCGGGCAGATGCACGTCTTTCTCTGTGTTCATCATGTGGGGCTGCCAGCTGACAAAGTTACAGGGATTCTTACCAGACACCGAACGTGATATAGCAGTGGCTGAGATCATAGGAATATATATTGAATTGTCACAAACCGCAATGCGGCAGAGAATACGTCGGGCCAGATCTAGGTACTAGGAAAACAAGGGAGATTGGCGTTATATATAGATTCCTTGACTCGTAGCTGCAGCTCTAGTCTATCATGAGCTATTTTCTCCGAAATTCCTAATGCGGCGCCCCGTGAATCAGAGGCGCAGGGCTGACTTGAGGCAAAGGGCCGGTAGATTGGAAAGGCAGGTGAAGCTTCGGCCCACTAGTCAACTTTCCGCTGCCATACGACGCTTTCGGCGGAGGCGCAATGTAGGGATGACATTCCGTGTTGAAGACCCCTGCAGCCAATCGATTAGGGGTTGTTGGTTTGAACATTGGATGCAACTCACATTGGTCAAGGCTGATGTGAAGAGGGTCGTCGAAGGTCAAATATCTACGTCACCGCATCATATCAGACTGGCAAGGTTCTGAGGAGAACGAATAACTTACAAGTACTTCATCACCTCTGCGTACCAGAAGCTCTCGAGGTCGTCGATGAAATTATCGTTAGACCTGGTAGTGTTGCGAACATCCCAGATACCAGCAAAGGCGACGGGCGCAGCCAGGTACTTCTGGAAACTAGCGATTGCTGAAGCAGCACGATCAAGATATTTGGTATCACCGGTGAAACGCCACGCGTAGAAGTTGGACTCTAAGACTTCTGGACGTATGTAGTAGTAGGGGGCTCCATCTTCAACCCAGAATCCATGCTGCTGAAGGAAAGCAAGGTCTGCTGCAGTGGGATCTTGACCGGTGTTGTTGCCCTTGTTCGAGAAGTACGCGAAAGCCTCAGGGCCGATTCCAGTGCTGGTACAAAGATAGTCAGGTATACTAACTACATTACCAGCATTGATCGGCTTACGCAGTACTAGCGTACGTATTCCAGCACGCATCATTCAATTGAAGGGCTTTATTGACAATGGTTGCATTGTTCAAGAGCCTTCCGCCTGTCGGATCACTCGGGCGTGAGCTCACGTTAGACACCGCTGGACTGAGCCACTCACCCATAAGCCAGTTGCCAGCCATGAAGCACGCCAAGTGAGAGCCAACGTTGACGATGTTGCCGGATTCGTCCTGGTCAGCGAGATAAAGATGATTGCCAACAATTGATGTCTATGCAGAGCGGGAATCAGAGGCATGGCAGCCTAGTTTGATCATAAAGCGCATACAACTTCGAGAGTCCGGATGGACGAATCCACAGCTGTGGCCCACGTGTCCGCAAAGAAATTGTCGTTGGTATTTGTGATGCGAGCGTACTTGATCAAATATTCGAGGTAACTATCGGTGCCACCGCCCCATGTCTACGGGCAAAAATATCGTGTCACGAAACGACCCAATAATGTAGATAGCGAAGCTTTCGTACCACGTATGAATCCACAGTGGTGGAGGTGGCAGGATCTATACCTTGGCCAGGAAGACCGGGAAGCGGAGCGGGCTAGCATGAGATGCAGCGTTAGTGGTACAAAGACTGCTTGCAAAATGATCAAACTCACCAAGCTGGCAATTTCACGAACGGAATTTTCGGCCAATTGGCGATACGTGTCATTGCCAGTGTATAGTCTGTGAGACCGACATCAGCTTATGGCAAGGTGCAGAGGCCACTGGTACTTACGCCAACCGGGACCACTCAAGCGTTAGCTACACATGCACCGTTAACAGTACTGCCTATAGAGGGTATAGACGGGTACTTACAGTCCCAGCTTCCGCTACATTGGACTCCACATTCCATCAGATAGATAAACCGAATTGCTTCTTTGCGGACTTACTGTGGCTATCTGGGGCGTACTTGTATTGAAATCGACCTCACCGAAGGGCATCTTGTTAGCCTAAAAATAAGTCGCCGTCAACATCTCGGTGACACTGCATCAAGGTTCCCCTTACCCCAACCCATGCGACTGACATCTTGTCGGCAACCTCCTTCGACTTTGTGATGAGAACGGGATACTTCTTGCCACTAAGTTCATACGCGCTGAGCGCAGCGCCGAGGTAGCGAATAGTAGTCTCGAACACGCTGGAGAACACATTAGTGTGTTGCTGATGAATTCTGCAAAGGAAATGTACCTAGTGGTGCTACCAGTATGGTCGATATTGTAGTCGATTTGACTGGTGAAGTTGACGGCCTCCTCAAATAGTTCCTGTTGAGTTGTATAAGTCATGCAAGACAATTTGACGACTACGTCCTGTACAACATACAGTTTCACCCATGATGTACTTGGTGGAGACATCAGCATTTGCCTTCACGCCGAGGTCAAAAAAGACGTACAAGTGTCGAAAGGGAGTCGACGATAGTCGCACCCCATCCATTGCGAGAATCTGTGAATGATTTTGAGACGGGGGTAAGATCGTCATGCCCCCAAGCGAACTTTCTATGGACAATTAGAATGGTACTTCGTTGGGCTTAAGCCAAAGACGTACTTGTAAGCGTTGTAAGAGGTCAAGAACATGTTCTTGACAGCCTGTTGGTGGGACGCTGCGCTGGGAGGAAGGATAAGGATGGGATTCTGTATGAGAGCTCCCAACACGTTCGCCGCATTGAGGGAGCAAGCAGCTACGACGAGCATGCTGAACATAGTCCGGGTCATGGCGTGTGAGTGCAGATGAAGCCGGATAGTATATGACCTGAGGAGGACGAAGCTTCATTTATACCCAAGCTCAGAGTCTAGCCGGTTGGATCTTGCGCCTTTTTCGAGCAGAGATAGCTGGCGCGAGATGTCTGTAAAACTTTCCGCGTGCACTCCGCACCGTACATTGCGTCACCTGTTTCGATGGTCAGTAGACCAATCGTGCCTCTGCAGAGCGAAAGAACGGGAAGCAGCATCAAGCACAAGGGTATCCACGTGCTATAAGGGTCCATGCGACAGTCGACCTCCTTCTGATGTCTGACTATCGTAGATGGCCACTCGTTGTACATGCTGGTGCATCGTCGAAAGGCAGAGCTTTGGGCAGTCCGAGATATCATATCGAGACTTCAAAGACGGGGGAATTTCGGATGGTTAGACTATGTTTGCTCTCAACTGAGCCCGCCCGAGACTGGCGCGAGTGCGTGCTGTAGAACGATTGAGAACCATCTTGGTGAGCGACGTCGCACTAAGCGCCTGTGGCAGGTCAGAAATAAGTCAGAGTGAATCCGAGGGAATGCGAGACACTGTGGGAAGATCTATCCACATTCGCATGGTGTTTTGTTTCGTCGCTGGTTGAGAGGCGTTCACGATCAGGCGGAGGCCTTTTAGCGACGATAAGACGAGCTGGTCACAACCCGAATTTGTTGCACAAGGGTATGTGGGATAAATACGTAAAAGAGCCAAAGAGATGACATGCGGGGTTCAAGGTATGATTTCGTCCTGCAGCTGTTTGTAGAAATCTTCGTCTCCAAGCCAGAGGATACCATGTCTGTGCATGCCGAACAACGAAGAAGGTGAGTACAGGTTCTCGCAACACGCGGTGCACTTACTTCTCCTTCGCATGTGACCGCAAACCGTCAAACTGATATAATTGGGGTGGCTTGCCCATCCTTTTAGCTGGATTTCCCGCATGAGATCCTCGTGCCACGTCTTCGAGCTTCGTTGATGCAGTAGTGCTGAGATGCAACGGTCCGGCTGTAATGTCTGTCTCACATGTTGAAGAAGAGTCGCTTTCCGATGGAACTGAGCGTATCTGCTGACAATGCCGGCAACCGTAGATTCGCTTTTGACGTTCAGCAACTGCTGAGCGTCCTGTCAGCTGAGTACGTCGGCACTGCTCGCTCGGATACTGTAAGATGCTGTTGGCATCCTCTACAGATACAATTCTGATCTGTATCGAGTCGTGCCGGTGGCAATGGCTCATCTATAAAGCGTATTCAAAATCATATTAATGGCCGCGAAAAGAAGCCTACGGACCAGGTTATTATAGGTCATCACAATTCGCGAGGGACATGTCATGCATTGAATTCTGTGCCCGACCTCGTCCGGGGCCTCCAGTGATAGCCTATCGTCGGCAGTGTACCCACACCACATAAGCACTTGTTGAACTGCATCAATGGCCTTATCTCGGTAGGTCAGCGAACAATTGACTACATCCGAGAGCAAAACTCACCTTGTGGTCAGGTGTAAACAACTCCGCATTCCAACGGGTTTGCGCACTGGCTCGCTTACTCAAATACTCGCACTGGTGCGCACATGCCTCGGTGAAGCTCATCCCACCATCTCCTGGGAAAGATTTCGACTGCGAGTTGCATCGCTGACACCTGAAACGTGCAGTGAGCCGATCGACTGCCTCCAATGTCGTAGGGCTTGACTCTGTGAGCGGCTTGAACCCAAGGACGGCATTCAACGACGCCCTCGCTTCTGCCCGCCAGCGTGCCAGGTCGTCTTGAACAAGGCCGGCCACCAAAGTCGACTGTTGAATCTCTTTTACAGCGTCCGGCGTGCTGGCACATGCTTGTATTCGAGAGACAAAGGGAAGCCGGCGGAACGCGGCCAGCGAAGGCATGACAGCATCAGGCTTCGATTTGAGACGACTGTAGATACTCTTAACAGCTTCACGCTGCTCTTGATTGGCTTGTTCAGCCTCACGCCTCCTTTCATGCGCATATATGTCGTCGATTTCACGTTTGACTCTTTCGAATATACGCTTGAAGTCTAGGCTCGGTTTCATGTTAGTAGTCGCTTGTCCGTTAGCAATCCTAATTCTTACCGTCACGCGTAAGCTCCTCTAGGCTGGATGTTTTTGCGAGATACAACTGCGAAAAACTAGGACAGTGATGGAGGTCAACGACCTTCCAGCCTTCTGTTTTGGCGATATCGATGGCTCTGCAAAGGAATTCATTGTCATGCGAGCGAATATCTCATAAGCACCTACAATTTACTGTTTGCAGCCCTGAGATCCTCAGATGACTTCTTGTAAGAGTCCCGCCAATCTATCAGCTTGTTGCTAAGCTGCGAGGGAAAGTCGGCTGAGGAAAAAGCTGTTGCAGGTTCTGCAAGGACTCACAACCCACACAATACCCATTTGTCTGATTCTTACTAGTCTTTCCTCCAAATAACGTGTTTTCGTCGAAGGAAGAGCCGTACTTCTATTTCGAGCATCCTTTTCCTCGAGCCAATCCCGTAATCTGTACTCTCTGTATGTAGGATAAGCTGACGAGATGCGGATGAGAAATGCCTCCCATTCTATGAATGATTTAGCTTACTAATGCGACCGTTTCTTACTAAGATCGTCCTCCGTCAGTAGGGTCGTTATCGATGGTGGTGAAGGCTTACTGGTTGGCTTCTGCTCCAAGAAAGGAAGAGGTCCTGCAACCTCTGCAGCAGACTCGAGATGCAAATGTACGGTTTTCATCATCTTTGTCCTGTTGTCAGATAGAATACGTAAACGCCTTTCTTCTACAAGTATGGAATGTACCTCCATGCAATTTGACAAGCCGGCTACAGTTTGGGGTCAGCATGGTGTTCAACACCTCTAAGCACATATGCGCACCGAGCACAGACGAAGGCGAAGAGAGTACGACTCTAGCGGTTCTTTAGCCTTTTTATTACACATCTGAACAGGAGAAATACTACTAAGCACATGGATTGCTGAAGGAAAGTACTTCCGTACCTCGCATGGCCCTTTGTCAAACAGGAACGCTGCATATGACGATTCGGTGAAGTTGGGCGTGGGATCTGGTATAGGCATTGGCGTAAAGGCAGCCCTTGCTCGTTTCCAGATGTACGTGGACGCAGGGTTGACCGCAAGCGTGGCACAATAGCGTTTGCTCGTGCGAGCCATAGAAAGGATGTCATTAATTCGACAGTACGAAAGGATTTCTGCGAGGATTTCAACCGGAAGGTCGTCGATGTGACAATGCTTTAGCGTAGCTTTCCCCTCCTTCGCGCGAGACTTGCGTTTCCTATTGAAAGGCAGTCCGGTGGTGAGAGAGCTCTGCCTAGGTTTGCTCATGGTTGATGACAAGTCGCGGCCTGAATGATTGTATGAGATTGCTGAGTGTCAGCGACGGTTCGATGGCCTTTTCAAGGCGGTCAACTGAACTCCGCCGGGCGCCCGGAGGTGCGGGTACCGAAGCGCGCCGCACTCAGCACTCGAAGTTCATGACTCAACAGAGTTCAACAAACAAACAAAGTACGATATAATAAAAACTCATTCTATAAGGACAGCAATTAATACAGAGATGACAAATACGTCAACCAGACCAACTCATCCCAAGCTGGCAATACTCGCAGGACCCACTGGACCCATGTCACCCTCCAAGGGCGTACCAGACGAAACCTGAGTCACTGATGTTCCATGAGTTGCCAACACGCTATGGGCCTGACTGACTATCTCAGACAAGGCACCCGGGCCACTCATCCCTTCCGCACTCGCCGCCAACTCACGCTTTACGTTCTCGAGCATTTTCTTCAGGCCAAGCCGCTCGTTGACGAGAGACATCCGCGTGCTCTCAAGCCCCTTGCGCTCCTCCTCTAGCAGCTCTTCTAGCTCCTCGAACTGAGACATCTTCAACTCCAATTTCGTGAGCGTTAACTTGATAAGAGTCGCCAGGGTTGACCGGATGCGCTGGTCTTCGGTGTCAACTAACTCCTGCGCTGCTTTCGCAGAGGATTTGAGTGCGAGGTTCGCCGCGCGGACGACTTTGGAGTGAGAAAGGGTCGCTTTGAACTCTTTCGCAGAAGCGCCACCCTCATGATCTACGGCCATAGCCTCCAATGTGCCAGGTTGAGGTGTAGCTAGCTTGCTCGAAGGGCCTGCGGTGGTCTCCGGTGCAGACGACTCCTTCGGTGCATCTTCATCCATTTTGTCCTCTTGCCTCCCGCCTTCTGCTGTGTCACTCGGAATCTGAACACCTTCCTCTGGGTCCGCATCAGCCTTAGTCTCTCCTTCCGTTTTGTCGCCGTCAGTGAGCTCGCGCAGCGCCGTCTTTGCGGCCTCTGCGGCTACACCGGGACCCACTACACCAGCCAAAAACGCGACGACGCTCATAACAGGGTTGTCCGCCTGTTCGAAAGGAAGTCTGGCATACCGTAGAGGGCCCAAGCTGCCTTCTGTAGCTATATAAGGATCCTCGATAGGCAGTTCCAAGAACTTGCGAATACACTGTTGAGCGGATCGCGAGCCAACATGTCGCTCAATCTCTGACCAGTCGTCGTCATACATCTCCACGCCCTCCAAGAGCCTAAGGACCTCTTGGTCTGACCAGTCCGCCTCCATTTCGGCACCAGTGCCGTGGTGAACACCGTTCGAACCAGGTGCTTGCGTGAGCTTGACGAAATCACCGCTGAACATGGAGCTAGGGAACCGTCCATCGAGGTAACAGGGAGGGCATAGCTCGAAGTCTTTGACTTTGAGAGAGTAGTAGCGAACGGGAGTACAATCTACGCCGCACGTGTCGCATTGGTGCTTTACGTCTCGACCGCTATGATGTCCCATTGTCGATCCATTCGTCAATACAGCAGCATCTTCAGAGCTGATTTGACGGGCGGCCTTGGCGGTTGTTTGATAGATCGAGGAGCGAAGTTCGAGGGACGCAGGAGTTGAGGAAGACGCAGACTTCGTGGCTCCGGATGCCCCAGACGCATTGGGGTGATTAGTTGGACGAGTCCCAGTATGAAGAGACTGCAGGCCTCTGGGGGTATCGAGGATTATTCTGAAGTGGCCGGTGAAAGGAGGGGCAAGAGCGGCAGGACGTTGTTCAGGGTCAATCTGAATGTTGTAGAGTAAATGCTTTAAGTACGGTGTCTTTCATATCCTGCGACAAAACGCGTACCTGGTAGTTGATAAGTCCCCATTGTTCAAGGAACGCGTGCACCCGCATAATAGCGCAAACATCTCCAGCCAAATTACGCCGACAAGCTGTGACAGTAAGGTACTCCGAAGGGCGGAGTCTGTACGTGTTGATCATAAAGTCCCGGTAGTCCTTGTATATAGCAGGGGTTTTGGAACGGTTGCGAGAGTTAAAGAACTCTGGAAGAGCGCGTCTTTCCACAGGGTGAATCTTCGACATGTCGAACCACGCCGCATAAGACGGCACAATAACCTCGTGGGCTTGTTCTGCGAGATACTTCCGAGCCTGTTCATCCAGTTTTTGCCTTGTAGCCTCTAGTTGAGCGGTGTCTTCTTCTTCATTCTCATCTCCCGAGTCTACTTCTTCGTCTGCAGCGTCTCCACCTTCTGCCATATAGACATCCCCACCATCCTCCCCCTCATCGGCCTTTAGCTGGCTTACAGTTATCTGTGGGTTGGGCTGCTCGGTAGACCCACCAGCCCCGGTGGTATTGTCCGGTGGCAAATTTGCGATGTCACCATTCGGGATTGGATCGAGCTCGTTGCGTTTGCCAGGGGCATTGTCGGGGTCGACAGCAGTCACGCCTTGGTTTTGCAGAGGTACAGTGAGTTTTATACGCTTCGGGTCTGACGACGACGGTGTTGGCGACGCGCTCCGTTTTGGCGAGGACATGTTCGCCCTGGGTGTATCTGCAGTTGGTGGCCGAAAGATGAAGAGCTAGGGAGCGCGTTTGTAACGTTTGCTAACGGTTAGTCATTAGTTCATCACTTACTGATTGATAGCCTATACATTTCTGCTTACTGACAGCTTACAGTCTTATATGTGATATTAGAGCGCCCGGGACGCGTCTAGTGGCTTACGCGGCTCACTTTGTCTTTCGCTCTCACTTACATATTCACCATGGCCGACGTTGAGATGAAAAAGACTGACGAACCGAAGAATGGCGAGAACAACGACGAGAAAGCTGACGCCGCCAAGCAGGAAGCTAAGAAACAACCACCCACAGTACCGGAGGAGATTAAGACCAATGTTACACTCATTGAACGCGCTGTATCGACATTCGAACCCAGGTTCACGCTACGCGTTTTGCGTACGCTGGCTGCTTTGCGGAAGAGGCTGAATGATAAACTGTTGGTGGAAGCTATTGAGCTAGTATACCCTTCCAGTAAGTAGGTGCATAACATGGCGCGTCATTCTCGTAGAACTCATCTCGGGTTAGATTCATCCACCAAGGCTACCTTACTGAACTGGCTTCCTAAACCCGCACCTGCACAGCAGACTATGGACGTCGATGTGTCTGCTGTAGCTCCCGCTCCCACTGCCACGCTGAGACCTAAGCAGGACCCAGTCCCGGAGTGCGAGATATACATCAGGTTGTTGATCTTGCACCACCTTCTCGCGTCCTCCAGCACGCACACACAAGCTTTTAAGCTTGCTGGGGAGACTGTAGACAAGATGCAGAGTCTTAGCAGAAGAACCATGGATCCTCTGGCCGCCAAAATTTGGTTTGCCGTCGAACGAACGTACGAATTGGCAGGAGAATTAGCAGAAGCTCGCCCGTAAGTGTCGTCTGTGAATCCATGTACCATGCGAATTGCTGGATCTTCTTTCCTTAGACTATTTCTGGCAGCCCAGCGTACCGCCTCATTACGCCATGATGATGAAACGCAAGCCTCCTTGATCAACCGCCTTCTCCGCAACTACCTTTACTACAGCCTTTACGACCAAGCTGATAAATTAGTTTTGAAGACAACTTTTCCAATTTCTGCTGCAAATGCGCAACATGCGCGCTATCATTATTTCCTCGGTCGGATTAGGGCCGTCCAGCTCAACTATAGTGCTGCGCACACCAACCTGCAACAAGCGATTCGCCGCGCCCCGCCAGCGACGACAGCTCCTGGCTTCTACCAAGCTGTGCACAAGTTGTCTGTCGTTGTCGAACTATTGATGGGCGATATTCCGGAGCGTGGTCTTTTTAGACATCCCGTCCTCGAGAAGGCCTTGACCGGCTATTTCGAGATCGTGCAAGGTGAGGTTTCGCTGTCTCGCTAATTTTTCAGTGGGCTAATTATCTTGCATAGCCGTACGCGGAGGGTCGCTGTCACAGTTTCAAGCAACTCTTTCGAAAAATGCCGCGCAATTCGAAGCCGACAAAACCTACAGCCTTATCGTCCGCCTACGTCAGAATGTTATCAAGGCAGGCATTCGTCGACTATCGCTCTCCTATTCACGCATTTCCCTTCGCGATATTTGCGTCAAGTTGCACCTTGACTCGGAGGAAGATGCGGAGTATATCGTCGGAAAAGCGATACGTGATGGCGTGATAGAGGGTCGCATCTTACACGAGCAAGGCTGGCTGGAGTGTGGCCTGCAGAAGAGCGGGTACGGGTTTGAGGTCAGCGACGTCTTCATGCGTCGTATCTCTTACTGTTTGGAGCTGCACAACCAAAGTGTCAAGGTACGTATTCATAATGTACATATCCGAGTGCCGTTGACGAATAGTTTTTCAGGCTATGCGATATCCTCTGAATGCACATCGAAAGGAGCTGGACGCTGCAGAAGCTGCTCGACAGCGGGAAGCAGAGTATCTGAGACAGGCTGGAGAAGACGGGGGCGGTTTTGATGACGAACCTGGAATTGGTGAAGGCTACTGAAGCAACTCTGTATGATGTAGTACTTAGATGGTCATGATGAGCCCGCTTGTTGTCATTTTGCGGCAGTGGATAAGACATAAGAAGTATATATATGTATGTCGGAGATAACAAAACGCCCGTCGGCACCGGCGCCTATGACGTGACGGGATGATGGTCACCGTTCGCTGTGGATCCCGAACAATCTCCTGCTTTCTTTCGTCTACCACCACGGTCAGCGGCCTTCGTGCGACTGTCTCGCCCCTCAAGACGGCGCGCAGCTTCTTGAACACGATGTCGCGATATCTCCCTCTTCTGCTCCTCCCTTCCCTGGTGGCCGCCTACAGCTTCGACCTCGAGGACACGCCCCGTCAATGCGGTAATCTTACCGTCAACATCGCAGGCTCCGGTCAGCCACCATATAATCTTCTTGTCATTCCTTTTGGACCAACACCCCTCTCCACTGGAAAGGAGGTTCGAAAGATCATAGAGCAGAACTTCACTAGCAGCTCTGTGACCTTCCAATTGACTTATCCGACCAACTCTCAGTTTATCGTCCAGGTACTTGTCCCTTCTCCTCTTCAATTATGGCGGCGGTATGCATGATTGGTGGTGGGGCCACCGCGGTGGCCTTCACGAAATATGTACGAGGCCTCCTGGGTCAGCTGCTGTGTTACTTCGCTGCCCCAGAGCTCCCCTGTACCCGTGTTGCGACATGCTGGTTAGATTCAGGCGGCTTGTGAGGTCATCGTCGAGAGGGCAAGCCGGTGGCACTGCTAGTCATGAAACATCAACGGTTACACCCACTCACGCATAGGCTCATACCCTCGTTCTGCAGGTGTCTGACAAGTCTGGCTTCGGATCCGGTGGTGCAACTGCAGCAGTCACGGTTTTAGATAACTCCGATGCAAGCTGTTTCGATCCCAATCAGCAGGTTCAGCCGGGCTTCTTCTATAGTTTGGTGCCGAACAGTCTTTCGCAATGCTCCCCTACTCGCTTCTGGTGGGATCCTACGGCAGGCGTGGAAGGGTAAGATGGCGATAATCTGTTCTACTGTCAGTACTCCTAAACAGATGCCTGCTTCACGTAGGACTCCCTTCTTTGCTGGCGTCATTCCGGGTGGACAATCTCTGATGATACCTGCGGGTCAAATCACGCAGGTAGCAGAGCAAGGAACCGGCTACAACTGGACACCGTCGGTGCGAGCAGGGACCACCATTGTTATTATTGCTGGTGACGATCGAGGCCTAGGCAGCGGAGGAAGCTCAACCTATTTCATCAATAACAACAACAACGGCGATAGTAGCTGTCTAGACTCGAACTCGCCATCTTCGACCCCTGGCTCCCCTGCTGGTGGCAGTTATCCGACGAGTACCTCAGGAGCAGGTACAGGCAGCAGCGGTAGTTCTAAACACGACAACACAGGTTCAATAGTTGGTGAGCAACCACTCATCTTCCTGACGACCAATAGTCTGTCTAAGTTCCATTGTTAGGTGGTGTCGTTGGAGGCGTGGTTGGACTCATAGCTCTCCTTCTGATTGCTCTCTTTTTCTGGAGGCGTCGTCGCTTCCATAAGCAACAACAAAAGCGTCCAGTTGATCTACTCAACGATGGGGAAGATCAAGATGGACACCCCCCACACTATTATCAGCCCGAGCCCTTCATCGTGCCGGAGCCCACAGCCAGCTCCACCATCACGAGCACAGTACCCGGTGCACTCCGACCAAGCATTGACAACCGTCAGTCCCATTACTCAAACCTATCCGGCGAAAGGTCTTCTACACCTGACCAATCGGCGGTGACTGGTTCCACCGGCATGCGCAAGTCTCCTGCACCTTCTAGTTTCCGACCTGTCAACATCATTCAGCACGACGACGCTGGACCGAGTGAGACAATTGAGTTGCCGCCTGCATATACCAATCTTCGCGGTGGAGCAAAAGTAGCAGATGAAGGGCAGGGAGCACCTACGGCGACATTAACGAGTCACCCTGCGACCGCCAATACACAAGCGGATGCCGTTGCGTAAAGTAATCAGTAAGGATTATTTTTGTAGGTGCCTGCTCTCATATCGTCATCCCAAAACCTCTAACTACACTGTCAGATTCTGGAGTCTGCTGCCCTAACCAATTATGAGCTCTTTTCCGCATTATGGACGGTATTGATATACTTCTACCAGTAGCACCTGGACTTTGTTGGCAACTGCACATGAGCTTTGGTTAGCGTTTTAGTCACACAATTCTCTATATCGACGAGTTACCCACATATCCCCTGCGCAATTGGATCAGTTCTTCTAATGATGCCCCTCCTCCTTCCACCTTCTCAAAGCATCTACATTATCTGTTCCAACCTGCGTTCTGCGTAAATCGTGCTCTTTCGCTGTTTCCTTACAGCTATCCCAATAACGATAGGCCGCGGTGGTAGGGTGTCAGAGACACCTTTCATGCACAATACAATAAGAAGCATGAGTACTTAATACAACTCGTTGATGGGTCTGAAGGCTGCAGCGGAAACAGAGCGATGGAGATCGGTTTGTTCTCCTGTACTCTGTCCCTCCAAATCACGGTTGCTGGAGGCCAGTCGCTGTATGAACGCGCCGGTGACAATATTACAGCCAGTTCATTAAGTCTGGGCAGGTTGTAGATAGTTACACCTACACTCCCAAGCGAATTCGATGTCGGGCGGATATGAGCGCACCTGGACCTCCTACAGTCGCGGACAACCAAACTCAACAAATATTGTGGCGCTTGTTGTTAATCCAAGGTCCACCGAGTGATGCGCCAATGCGCTCATCTTTTTTTTTTTAAATCAATGATATTAAACGTCGGCGAAGCCAGGGACGGTACAAAACGTAGAACTATACACATAATAACGTACGCGTAACAGGAAGACTTAGATGTCAAGACGCGCGAAACGCGCAAGGAATGTACACTACCACATCATTGACTGCTCATTATTGGTGGGAGCGTGTTCGAATGTAAATGCAAGAGGGTTTTCAAGTAAGAAGGAATAAAGAGCAGGGTCAGGGTCAGCGGAGTTCTTGAGGAACTCCAGGAAGTTGCGTCGCGGCCGGCGATACCGAGTACATTGGTTTAGGATGTGCATGCGCGATTGTAAGACGTTGCATTGGTCGCAGCGAGTGGCTTCGGTAGGAAAGAATCGAGACCGGTATTCTCCAGTGGGTGCGTGATTTAGAATGGCTCGAGCTGCTCGAGCGACCAACGCGTTGGTGGTGAAGCGAGTGAGAAACTTCCCACCCTTGTGGGTGTTGGGAGCGATCGGTCGTCGTCCGCATAGGAAATTGTGGCCGCGGTATGCGGGTTGTTGGCACATGTTCGCCCACGCCGCAGCTGCGCGAATCTTGGCTGTTTTCCTGGTCCATGCGACCGAGGTGAATGGTATAGGGTTGGGGTTTGCCAGTGCTGCTCGGGCCTGCTGGTCCACCGACTCGTTTTGCTCGATGCCCACGTGTCCTGGGCACCAATGAATATGAAGATGCGCTGCGGAATTCAGAGAGAACCATGCGCGCAATCGGCTGGTGATGCTGATGGATATGGCTTGCGCGGAGTGCGGTTCGACTTTGAGGAGAGTGGTTATGGCAGATTCGCTATCGCAGAAAATGTGGAGGTCGGTGGTGGTGATGTTGATGCCACGCGCGATGCAGGCGGCGAGGGCTAGGAGTTCGGCGTCGAAAGACGTGGCGTTGGAGTACGTGAATGCCATAGAAGCTACAAGAGCCCTTCCAACGTACAAGCGGTATGCGGCGGCGGCAACGTCCGGAGTTCCTGTGCGTGCTGACCCATCCGAGAAGGCGAAAGTGGTTAAGGGGGAGGTGGATAAACGACTTATGAATGACTGTTTATTTTCTAGCCAAGATTTGAAAGCGTCAGAAGATTTCTTAGGATGGTCAAGATTAAAAGAAATGCGTGACTCAAAAATATCTATTACTCTATTTCCGGGTTGTAGTTCAGGGTGCGAATGGCTGATAGGTTCGAGGTTGGGTGTGGCGGCTTGATGGTGAATTTGGAGGGGTAGGTGTGAGTGAGGAAGAACATTATGGACGGGGAATCCGATGGAGTGGGATGTGTTGCGGTTCGATTTGGGAGTGGCAGCGATGGTGACGAGATGACTTGGGGGGAGGCATTGAGTGCGAAGGACGGATATGTCGAAAATCTTTCGGAGGTGGAGGCGAATCGGAAGGAGGCCGGCGAGGATCTCCATCCCACCAGTGGGGGATGTGCGGAATGCGCCCAGGATCCACCTTGCGGCAGCTGACTGGGCTTGTGAGAGGGATGAAATGAGAGTCTTTTGGGGTTTGCGGGGGTTGAACCACAGACGAAAGCCGTATGTGAGGATGGGGCGGACGCAGGAGATGTACAGGAGGCGCTTTTGCGCCGGAGCGATGCCGCGGTTGGAGTTTCCCAGCATGGGGTATCCTCGTACCGTGCTGAGGGCCTTTGTGGCATAGAAGCGTACATGATACTTGAAGTTCAATTGAGAATCGAAGAAAAAGCCGAGGTAACGCCAAACGTGTTTGGGAGGGAGAGTTACCGAAGAATTATCAATGGAAACGGAAAGGGAGGGTAAAGGCCCATGGTATCTGGGAAGGGGAAAGTGGGCAAGTTCGAGCTTGTCTAATTCAAGAATAATGCCTATACGAGCGAAGATTTTGGTAATGTGGAGGTAAAGGTTTTTTAGAATAAAAACATTTGTGCCAAGCGAGTCGGAAGAAATGGCGAGGGTGCCGTCGTCGACGAAAAATAAGAGCAAAAGGCGGAGGATGGAACTTGGAGTGGGCAAAAGTTTGGAGATGGCAAAGAGCGCGGGTGTAATAGCTAACGCCGAGAAAGGGGGGGAAAGGCATGAGCCCTGGCCTACGCCAACGGTGCAATTCACCGGGCCAGACAGTCTCTCTGCCCATCGAAACTGGGTGGTGCGGTTGGAGAGGTAGGCGGCCACAAATTCGCATAGCGAAGAGTGGAACCCTAGTCGTCGAAGAATGGCAACCAGTAACTGATGGTTTATAGAAGGGAAAAATTGCGCGATGTCCATGGCGAGGCATGATGAGTGCAGGCCAGCCGCTCGAGCAGCCCGAAGGTGATGCACGAGGAGAAGGCCCGCGTCGTCTGTTGAGTGATGACGGACACCTCCACATTGCGAGGGGTGCAGGAGTTGGAAACGCACGCAATCGTATTGCATGCGATTGGCAATCATCTTTTCCATGAGCTTGCCCATGCAGCTCAGGAGGACAATTGGGCGATACGCCTTCAACACCGAGTAGTCCGTCTTCTTGGGCTTCGGGATGACGACGGTGATTGACGATTTGAACTGTGAAGGCCAAAAACTGTTAGTGATGCATGCATTGAATACGGATAGGATATACGCTTCAATTTCATGATCAGCCACGAGGGTCTTGATCATTGACCAAGTAAGGTGGTCTGGGCCTGGTGCCGAGCGCGAAGAGGTTGTTGCAAGGCACTCCTTCAATTCCTGTCGAGAGAAGGGGGGGAAGGGTTGCTCGTCCCGCTGTTCGAGGACTTCGACAATGGACAAGTCGACAGGGCGATCTTGAGCCGAGTAGAACTGATTAGAGCACCCCGTAACGAACTCGTCAAAGGATGAGAAAGTGGTTCCGTCGCTTCCCTTGATGTGGGACATCGTCGAGATGGGACGTGGTTTGGTCCAGGCAGTGAGGTCCCACACGCGTTTCTTCGCCGCCATGTCAGCAATGACACTATCGAAATGCTGACGTTTGGCCTTTCGTACTGCTCGAAAGAAGGCCCAACGGTCCTCCTGTAAACCCGAATGGCGGAACACCCTGAGTGCTTCGCGACACTCCTCATTCCACCATGGTTTTGAGTGGCTCGAGATGCGCGGTTTGATTGCATGCTTATCAAAAGCTTCCTGTATAGAATTGAAAAAGAGGGTCAGCGACTGTTCGAGATCTTCGGAAGAGGAGAGAGAGTCATCGACGCGCGAATGTGCAGCGTCCAGGATATTAAGGATGAACTCAGTCTCAGCGTCCGAGTTGGGAGTGATGCGCGGGAAAGCAATGTGCTCTGGAACGGTGGGGATGTCAATGGCCAGGATGGCATGATCCGACCCCATGCGCATGTCGGCATCAACTGTAAGAGCCGTGAGTGGGTGGTTGATCATTGCAGAGTCAATCCACGCGAGGTCAATAACCGAGGGCGCAAATCCGCGCCGATGCGGAAAGTGTGTGTGGATGTCTGGTGCGTTCAGCAGGGACACACCAATATCCGGCATGAAGTCAATGAGGTCTTGTGCGTGGCGCTCATCTCGGCGTCCTGTTTCCCAAAGCATGTGATGAAGGTTGAAGTCGCCTGCTACCAGAGTAAATGCGGGGAGGCGGTGTGTGGCGAGAAGAGTGTGAGTGGCATCATGGGTGTCGGGATGGCTGTAGATGTTGAGAAAGAAACGTTCCTCGTGGCTGAAGGTGAGGGAGAAGCATAGAAGGTGGGGATGTGAAATTATATCGTGACGTGTGCGCGGGTTGGATCCCGCCCACCTGCGGTTAACATAGCAGGCTACCCTAGCCTGTCGGATGTCAGTGACTTCGAGGAGAAGCCAGTCCGCGGACTGCGCTTGCGTCCCAAAGTATTCGTCACCCTGGGGGTTGGTAGTAAAAGGGGTTCGTTTCAGAACCGAGTACGAAGGTTCTTGAATGAGAATGGCGTCAGCTCGAACAAAGTGCTGCAGCACCGCTGCAGTATTATTAGCTGTGTGGTTTGCATTAAAAGAGATTACCTTGAAAGTGTTCTGTGTTTCTGTGGTCATGTTGGGAGTACTATATCATTCTACCGAGGCTGGGGCCTTGTCGCCCCATGCCAATGCGGGTAGTTCGCCTGGTCTGTGGGACCTGGCGGGAGTCGATGTGTGGTACTTGACGGGCCGTCTGCGTGGCGGGTTGGTGGTTCTGAATCCACTCGCGGTCGCGGCGGTGCTGGAAGAAGGAGCAATCAGCAGAGTCAGCTCGGTGCGGCTCACCGCAGTTGAAGCACTTGGTGGGCGCAAGGGGCGCCAGGTGCTCGTGATTGCGCTCGTCATGAGGCTGTGCGCATATGGGGCATCTCACTACCTGTGAGCGGCATATGTCGGCCGGATGGCCCCAACGCTGGCAGATCGCGCAGCGCGGGGTTGCTGGTCGGAAGTTGTGCGCCTGGATAGCCCGGCAAGTGGCCCCGTTTAGGTACACCACCTGGCGCATTATCTGTCGCATATAACGTGAAGTCGAGCTATCGTAGAAGTCAGCAAAGACAGTTCCGTAGGATGACCCTTCGGTAATCTGAATGCGGGGGTTACCAATCATAGTGACTCCCTCCCAAGCGTATTGGCTCAAAAGGGCGTTTTTGATCTGTTGGACAGACTCGTCCGAAGATGCTTTAGCCGGATCAGGGAATGGAACGCGACGGTAAAGTATACCGTTGCGGAAGCGGAACTTGGAGCATATTGGGGTGGCTCCGCTCAGGCCCACACATGCTCTCCAAAACGATTCGACGACCGCCTCTGTTCCTTCGCAGGGCGAAGAGCGGAATTGTAGTTGCAGGGCATTATTGATCCACCGCACAAAGAGGACGCCAGGAGCGTCTTGAGGGAGTTGACCTGTCATCTTAGCCTCTTCGTAGACGATTGAGAACGTACTGAGAAGCTGTTGGTCGTTGGGTATCTCAGAGACATTAACTGTACCACTCGACAGTTTTACCGTGATGACTTTTGATGCGTTGCGCGGGGCATGCCGCGGTACCCCCAATGCGCTCATCAACGATTGGCCGCGCTTTCCGTCTAACGCCGTATGCTTCCGTTTCTTCATTTCTATTTGTATTGGTACGTTCCGTTACGGTATTCCTATATTCTACGCGCATAAGTTTCTTTCTATTATCCCGCTCTCCACTTCATTCTGCAGACCCGCTCATAATGACTTAATCACCACCTTTCTACTTATTACTTTATTCTGTCTTTCCGCTTTTGGTAAAATATATAAAAATCATGTATAGTTTCAGTTTCAATTTTATCATCTCATTCGCTCAATCTCGTGTGCACTCGCCCTGCTCATTACAATAGGTTATGAGCCCCGAGCTCTGAAATGCACACTCTATCTCTTCAAGATCTTGACTTGATCACTCGTTCTCGAATTCAGGCGACAATACGTCGGCATTACACCCTTAGGCCGCATCCCATCATAAATTTTCCCACTCCGACATTATGTCAACCTCTACCACCGAAGGCTCTGGATCCTATCGTATTGATCCACTTCGAGGCGCCGATAATTATATTACATGGCGCGTCCAAATATTACCACTGATATGGGACTATTAGAGTACGTCAATGGTGAGAATACACAACCGGCTGATAAAGCCTTGCAAGCCGATTGGACAAAGAAGGATCACAAGGCGCTTACCATTATTCGCCTTCGAGTATCAAACAATATGATGGCGCACGTCGTCTCCGCCGAGACTTCCAAGGACGCGTTTGATGCGCTGTCCAATGTTTTCAATAACGAGGGAGCTGTTGCTCTCATTACTCTACGCCGCCGCTTTTTTAGATACATCATAGCTGATGGTGCAAGTCTCGAAGAGGAAATTCGCAAGATCAAGGGTCTCTGGCAGGAAATTAACCTCATTCAGAAGACCAAGATCTCCGATAACGAATTAGCATCCGTCATTTTGACGGCGCTACCATCATCTTGGGACCCCCTTGTCTCATCTATTACGCTCGATAATAATCTTACATCGGCAAATCTTACAGGACGTATTCTACAGGAAGAGGAACGACGAAAGGATCGCGTAACCTCTGATACGGCGTTATACGCCAACAGGCCGAAGAAATCTAAATTTAGGAAAGGTGTGTTCTGCCACGGCTGTGGCCGAGAAGGTCATATCAAGCCCGAGTGTCGGGACGAGGAAAAGAAGGGAAACGGTCAGAAGTCCGGAAAGAAGGAAAAGAAGGACGGTAATGGAAAGAAGCATGGGAAAGGGCATGGACGGAAGGAACATTCCAACGTTGCCGCCGAGGAAACTCCAAAGGGAGAACCTGATGAGTACAACTTCCTAATGGAGGAAGAAGAGTGTTTACTCGTCTCCCAAGCTGCCTGGATTGGTGATACCGGATCAACTTCACATGTAGTGAATGATCGATCATTGTTCACAAACTTCACTCCAGGCGCTAGTTTCATCCACGGTGTCGGGAATTGTCCCACACTCGGACGTGGTAACGTCCGCGTGAACTTCATCGCCGAAAAGGGACCTGTGGCCGTCACCCTTAGGGATGCAATCTTTGCTCCGTCGATGAAATACAATCTTGTTTCTCTTGGGCGACTTACCGCGGCTGGACTATCATACGAGGGACGCAACAAAACGCTGATCATCAAAGACGGCACCCGTACTATTGGACACAGAACTAAATCTGGTAACCTGTATGAGATGCAGATCGAGCCGATCCGAAACGTTGCATTAGCCGCCGTTGCTAGCCGCTCTTGATATGAGTGGCACTGCGCGCTTGGTCACATCAACAAGGCTCAATTGAAGTCATTATACGACTCTGGTCTAGCCACCGGCATGGAAGTCGACAATTCATCGTCATTGGACTTCACGTGCAAATCATGTATTCAAGCCAAGCACTCCCGCGCTCCGTTCGCAAAGGTTACATCACGAAAAGTTAGCGCGATCGGGGAGCTAATCTTCTCCGATATCTGGGGCCCCACCTCAGTAACATCCATTCAGGGTCATCGCTACACCATCACGTGGACCGATTTCTTTTCGCGTTTCACGTGGGTGGCATTCATGAAGGACCGAGATGAAACCCACGAAAAATTTAAGGAGCTAGACGTCATGCTGGAAAATCAGTTGAGTTGCCGCATCAAAGCTATTCGTGTTGACAACGCCAGGGAATACACCCTGGGACGCACAAAGACATACGCTAATTAACGCGGAATTGTGATCGAGCCCACCACTCCCTATAGTCCTGAACTGAATGGGATATTGGAGCGCCTTAATCGCACGCTGATTGAACATGCCCGTGCCATGTTGATCGCTTTCCGGCTCCCAAAGTTTCTATGGGAGGAAGCCGTGGCCTATGCCGCATTTCTCAAAAATTGCTCACCGACCCGAGCTTTGGAGAATTACACGCCTTATCAGGCATTCTGGGGAAAGAAACCAGATCTATCTGCGATTCACACATTTGGGACACCATGTTGGGTGCGTCTGAATTTGCGCACTTCCAAACTAAACGCACAGTCCATCAAACGTATCTTCGTTGGGATACGCGAGGGAACGACTGGCTGGCGCTACTATGTGCCTGAGAACCGAAGTGTATTGACCTCTAGGGAGGTTATTTTTCCTCGAGGCGCCAGTCTTCCCGCTCCGGTCATCGAGACCGATTCTAGCCTTGAGGGGGAGCAGACACAGCCAATGCCAGCAATTAATCAGCAAACTCCGGCACTGGCCGAAAGCAAGTCTGAATCAGTCCTACCTATTGCTAAGACTATTGAACCACGTCGTTCTACTCGTTCGACTACTCGAATTGATTACATGAAACTTAATGACGGTACGCAAAAGACTCTTCGCGCATTAACCCCGAAAGCCAAGGTTGCGAGAGCGAGCAAAGTTCAAGCTCCAGCCGAAACCACTCCGTCGGGTCAGGGGGAGATTGAATTGGAAAGGGATCAGTTGCCCGCTCAGGATCAGGCTAACTGGTGTTTCACCTCAGAAGCCTCGGACGTACCCCGAACTGTGGACGAGGCAAAAGCGCGCCCCAACTGGGCCGAATGGAAAGCCGCAATGGAGAAAGAGAAAGAACAACTGGACAGACTAAACACCTACGTCATGGAACCATTACCTGCGGGCCGCAAGGCTGTTGGCTGCCGCTGGGTTTTTGCTATCAAACGTGACGCTGACGGGAATATTGTCAAGTACAAGGCGAGACTTGTCGCACAAGGCTTCTCGCAGATTCCCGGTCAAGATTTTTTCGACACTCATTCTCCCGTCATTCGCCTCGAGACACTTCGCGCCCTAGTTGCGCTCGCATGCCAACTTGGGTTAGTCCTCCATCAAATTGATGTCATCGGCGCATACCTCAACTCTCCGCTGGAGGAGACCATTTACATGCGCCAAATTCCTGGTTTTGAAGACGGAACCAACCTCGTGCTCCGTCTGCTCAAGGCGCTTTACGGACTCAAGCAGTCAGCCCGTGTCACGGAGACGGAGCTCGACGTAACGACTAGGGACACGGAGTGGAAGACGAAAACTAGGTGGTGGCAGGCGTATAGCACAATGCTCTCACCAGCTATAAACCTTATACAGATATCTAGCCCAGTAAAGACCAAGTTAGTATTGGGTACTACTAGCTATGTAGTACAGGAGGGGTTTGCTTACCTAGCCCAGTAAAGACCAAGAGGTCGAGATGGAGGCTAGGAGCGTACATGTAGCTGCTTATATAGACTTCAGGGACCTGCGCACAGACCATGTTGAGGGCAGGCTTTGCAAGAAGCCATGGGAACGAAGAACAAAAGAACTACCTAAAGGAGAACAATAGCTATTGTCTAGACCTTGCCAAGAACTCTACCTGTGAGAGAATCTATCTAAAAGGAGACCAACTATTGTATTCCATTCCCACACCTGTGAGAACATCCTTCCATAAAGAGAACAATAGGGAAAGAACAATAAGGAGCCCAGGTGGACGGTATCTATGACGTCAAACCCTAGCTATGGGCTGAGCCATGTGCTTGTAGCCATGTGGTCTTACTTAAGCTAAGTCACATGCCAGTGTGACGTAGTAGCAAGTAATGTGACCGTGTGGAGCGTCTAAGCCACGTGATACGGGCGCTTAATAGACGTGCAAAGGAGTTTATGCAGAGAGAATTGAAACTAGGTTGTAGCCCGGAGTTTTACAGATAAAACAAGAGGTAAATTGCGAAAATTAAGGGCTAGTCAGGCCATCCATGACAGCCCGTGCCTGGAAAATCAAACTCGACTATGTCGTCGTGAATAAACTTCATTTCACTAGATGCAAATCCAATCCGTGCCTATACTACCACAAATCAGGCACAGAAGTTGTCCTCTTAGGAACACATGTCGACGACTGCCTTCTAGGAGCACCCAATGACGCCGTCGCAAATAGGCTTAAAGCCGAAATCCGCGCGCATTTTCCTATTACAGACTTAGGTCGCGCATCTTTTTTCGTCGGGATACAAATCTCGCAAACATCTGATCGTGCCATCACGATCTCTCAAGAACGTTATGTGGATACAATCCTTACCCGTTTTGGTATGGAAAACTGTAACGCCGTTTCCACCCCGCTTGATCCCAGTGTCGTACTGGCGCCCGCTTCTGATGGAGAAGAACTCCTCACAGACATACCGTATCAGGCCGCTATTGGTTCTTTGATGTACGCTGCCGTAGGAACTCGTCCGGATACCGCATTCGCCGTCCAAACGCTAAGTCAATTCAATGTTGCCCACACTGCTACTCATTGGACCGCAGTCAAACACGTCCTACGCTACCTCAAGGGTACACGCTCATATGCTATTTGTTATTCCAAGGACACCGCTCAAGACTTCAACGTCTCAGGTTACAGTGACGCAGATTGGGGCCAATCCCGCATTGATCGCCGATCAATCTCAGGGTACGCTTTCTTCATCGGAAAAGGCTTGGTCAGTTGGAGTTCCAAGAAACAGAACACAGTTGCGCTTTCAACGATGGAAGCCGAATATGTCGCACTAGCTCACGCTGCCAAAGAAGCCCTTTGGCTGAAATCTCTTGTCACCGAACTCGACTGGAAACCAAGTACTCCTATTCAGATCTCCACAGACAATCTTGCCGCTATCTCCTTTTCACATGATCAACAATTTCACGCGCGATCGAAGCACATTGATATTTGCCACCATTTTGTCCGGGAACTTGACCACAGAGACTGAAGGCGATTCCTTTCGCTTAGCCTCATCGATGAGGCGCGACTGGATGTCGTCGTATTTCAAGTCCTTTGGCGCGGTGACAGCGAGGATGGGCTCGACGATGTTGGCGAAGGAGTCAGGGAGTACCGAGAGAAGACCGGAAATCTTGAGCAGTTCCTTGTCGTCAACTTCTTGCCAGAGGCAACCACGTTCTTTAAGCTGTTCAACGAGAGGGCGTGAGCCGTCGATCGTGTGAAGGAAGTACTGCTTGAACTTGAGGAACGCAGAGAGAGTGGTCGAGGCGGAGTAGTTGGCCTTAAGCTTAGCGTAGATCTCGGCGGCAGAGTTGGTCTCGAGGTCGAAGAGATGGTGGAGAGAGCTGTCGACAGTCGCGAGGAGAACCAGAGTGACGTTGGCGTCGGCCTTGCACCAGTCGTTGTAGTCCATGTCGGTGGACGCGGGCTTGACCAGAGAAGGGTCAACCATGCCAGACGCGGCTTGCGTCTTGAGGAACTGAATGAACAGCATGTTCCATTCCTTCCAGTTGTTGGCACCAGTCAGCTTAGGCAGCGAGTTGAGTTTGATGAACGAGGAGTTGCTGGAAGTGTTCTTGACGAACGACGAACCAGCGGCAGAGGGACCTGCAGAGGCAGGAGTGGACCCAGCAGGGCCAGACGATGCCGGACCACCTGTGGGAGGTGTGGTGCTCGACATGTTGGTAGGACGTTAAGGATGTGGATATGAAGACCTGGAGTCGTGTGTCAACGTTGATCGGAGCGAAGCGCAGATGGGCGCGATAAGGTGAACGACGAGTGTAGATTAGAGCCAGGCGGGGCTCATAACCTAAAGCCGGTCGAATGTATTCAACACGTCCAGAGGCAGGGATGTGATGCGCAGTCGTAATCCCACTTGCCGTCGTAAGAACCTAAGACACACGAGCAGAGCGAGTTAATCCAGGTGCGAAAGAGAAAGAGCACGATAGCATAATGACTGTACCTAAGACACACGAGCAGAGCGAGTTAACTACAGGTACAGGCTGTGAGCATATTGCATATGTGAGGGACAACAAAGAATACTCACTCCAGGTGCGAAAGAGAAAGAGCACGATGGAGTGTCAGGAGCGGGGGTGAAGGTATATAAGACAGAGCCCTCAGGCGACCCAAAAAGGAAGATCTGTGATACAGATGTGTCCGCGTGAAGAAAGAACAATAGAGCGACCATATACGGAAAACAAAAGAGAGTCCGGTAATTACTAGTCCGTGAGCCGGAGCTGAAAAGCCATTACTCCCCCTCAGCGAGGTGAAACTGGACGAGCCCTAATGACTCAGAGTGACGAACGTGAGCTTCAGCCGGTAAAGACTTGATGAAGATGTCAGCGGGGTTGTCAACTTCAGGAATTCGAACCAATTTGACAAGGCCTTTGGTGACGCATTCGTGAACAGCGTGCGCAGTGACGCGAGTATGTTTGGAGTGATGCTTCACGTGGGTGGACTTGGAAGCGTCTACAGCACTCTTGTTGTCGCAATGAAGGACGACAGGTAGAGGAAGAGGTTGCTCAATCTGATCAGTGAGAATCTTCAACCACTTGAGTTGCTCGCAAGCTTCGTGAGCTGCAAAGTATTCTGAGTCGAAGGTAGACTTCGCCACAGAACATTGTTTGCGCGAGGACCAGCAGACAGCGCCATAGCCTAGGAAATAAACCCAGCCAGATGTGGAGAGCGAGTCGTCTAAGTTGCCGGCAAAGTCGGCGTCGGTGTAACCGACAAGATCATCAACGCCTTCGTCATTATGGTCTAGACAAAGTCGGAGACTGGAGGTACCGCAAAGGTAGCGAAGGACATGATATGCAGCTCGGAGATGCAGCTGCGAGGGGTTGTACTGGTATTGACAGAGCTTCGCAACGGCGTACGAGATGTCAGGTCGAGTTCCAAGGGAGGCGTACATGAGTGAGCCAAGTACGCTGCGGTAGGTGTGGATAAGTGCTGGGTCGCACTGCTCCTTGGGATTTTCATTGTGTACCAACTGGATACCGGTTGGAAGCGGTGTGGGAGCAGGATTGGAGTCCTCATGCTGGAAGCGTTTGAGAACGGAATTTATGTAGACCTCTTGGTCGAGGTAGATGAGACGACTCCCCCTATCCCGAGTGATACAGATACCGAGATAGTGCTTGAGCTCGCCTAAGTCTTTGAGATTGAAATGGCGACAAAGAGCGTCCTTGGTCTCCTTGATGAGGGTGAGACTGTTCCCCATAATAGTGAGATTGTCGACGTAGCAAACAATAATTTGGAGGGCTCCCCCTCATCAACGAGTGAAAATGGCGACATCACCTGTGTCGTAACAGACGAAGCCGAGTTCTTCGAGGCATGCCTTGAGCGTGAGGAACCATTGGCGTCCTGCTTGCTTTAGGCCATAGATTGCCTTATGAAGGCGGCATACTTTGCCTTCATCCAGTACAAACCCTTCAGGCTGCTCCATGTAAACCTCCTCGTCCAAAGATCCGTTCAGATAGGCTTGTTGGAAGTCAATCTGGTGAATTTCCCAGTCCAGAATAGCTGCCAAGGCGACGAGGTATCGCCAAGACTCCAGACGGGCGACGGGAGCAAAGGTGTCTGTGAAATCGATGCCTTGAACTTGCTCAAAACCCTTGGCTACCAGACGTGCCTTATAACAATCAACATTTCCATCCTTGTCGAGTTTGAGTTTGTAAACCCATTTGCTCTTAATTGCCTTGCGACCAGGGGGCAAGTCGACTAGTTTCCATGTTCCAGTGTCCTGGAGACCTTTGATTTCGGCCTCCATAGCTGCATGCCAGTCATCTCGATCCGGTGAACCCATAGCCTGTCAATAGGTACGAGGCTCCCCCTGAGGCGTAACTGCTGCTGCCAGCATGACGACCTGCTCGTCAGAGAGGACAGCGCCAGCGTCAGCTTTTGCTTTGCCTTTGCCTTTGTAGGGGACCTTGTTACCGCGAGCTCGAGTCGTCTCCTCAATCTCTTGTTCAGTAGCAGCCCACATAGACTGGAGACGCTTCGCATCACGAGGTACAACAGTGCGTTGTGAACGACGTGTAACACCAGCATGAGCCGGGTTAGAGAATGGAAGGTAGTCATGTGGAGAAGCGGCCGGAAGACGATTGGGATTTGGCTCGAGTTTGGGAGAAGGTATGACAGGAGGGCCTTTCCGTCTGGAAGGCAAGAGTGGCGTGGATGAAGAGCTAAGCTCTGGTTCAGCAGATGTGGACGAACTAGGAATAGGAGTAGAGGGACGCGGTATCCGTGAAGGCGCAGGAGCCAACGTGGATGTTGTGTCAAGAGGAGGTGGTTGTTGAGTTGAGGGCACTTGTGACGTGGTAGTAGCCGGCTGTGAAGAGGGCGTTAAAGGGAGTGAGAGTTCAAGATCGTACGTGGTCGGCGGAGAGGTTGGAATGCTCGAAGATGGTTGAGTAGGAGGTGAAGGACGGTTAGGAAAGATCAGTTCGTCAAATACAACATCAGTACTCGAGACGATCCTATGAGTATGTTTGTCCCATAAGCGGTAACCTTTAGAACCCGCTTCATACCCAACATGCACAAGAGGCTGAGTGTGAGCATCGAGCTTCCTGCGATGATCCTTGTGAATGTGGCGATAGGCGAGGCAACCAAAGACACGGAAGTATGAAACATCCGGCTTGGAGCCAGTTATAATCTCAAATGGTGTTCTCCAATCCAGAGACCGTTTGGGTGCTCGGTTGCGCACATGCACAGCGGTTTTCACGGCTTCTTCCCAGAATCCTTTGGACATCCCGGCTGCGTAAAGCATAGAGAGCGCAGCCTCCATGATGGTGCGGTTGAAACGCTCAGCCTTGCCGTTTTGTTGTGGTGTATCCGGGGTGGTGCGCTGATGGACAATGCCAAGATCCTTCAATTGTTGCACAAAGCGCTTTGACTGGTATTCACCGCCCCTGTCAGATCGAAGAATCTTGATATCCCTCTCGAACTGAGTTTTGACCAGCTGACGGAACTCCTCAAACTTCTGCTCCTGTTCGTCTTTGTGTTTCAGGAAATAAATCCAGACGTTGTCAGAGCAGTCGTCAATGTACGTGAGCATGTAGAGGTGTCCGCCGTTTACAGAAGAGTTCTGCATAGGTCCAGCCAAGTCAGTGTGGATGAGATCGAAAGGTTTGTCCGCGCGAGGTGTCGAGGATGAATGGAATGTGCGTCGTGTGGCCTTGCCGAGTTGACAACCTTCGCATGCGTGTTCAGAGCGAGGAGTCTTCTCGTCGATAGTCAGACCTGTCACCGGGGAGTTGTCAGAGCGTAGCTTCTGTAGTGCTTCCCAGTTCAGGTGACCATAGCATTGGTGTACAAGGTCGATGGGTGACGAGTGCATGTGCGTGGAGGAGGCGACCGACGAAGAAGAGACGCGAAGTCCCAACCAGTATTGGCCGCCCTTGAGAGTACCTATGCCGTAGGTGGTATCATTCTTGTGTATCTGTGCTTTACCGCTAGTGAAGACGGTAGAGAATCCTTTGGAGTCAAGACAGGAAATCGAAATGAGTCGGTAGGCGATGCCCGGGCAGTATAAGACGTTGTCAAACTGCGCTGTGATCTGCTTTCCATCAACGTGTACGGTTCCACGTACGCTCCCAGACCCAAGCGTAGACATTGAAGTCTTCGAAGCATCAGCTAATGTCGCAAACGACGGCGTAGCGAATGGCTTGTAGTCGTGGAAGTCGTTGAGGTTGTTGGTGATGTGTCTCGTACAGCCTGAGTTGAGCATCCAGGGTGTTTCACCCGAAGCATAAAACATAACATCTATATTTGCGACGTTGGCGGCTTCGGACGTGGAGTCCTCAGCGGAGACTACATGTACAGCAGCGGAACCGTTAGACGATGATGGTGACCCAGAAGATTCCTTCTTCCCCTTGTCCTTTCCTCCTTTTCCCCCTTTCCTTGCCTCCTCAATGGCAGCCTTCTTCTTACGACACTTGTCCTCTGTATGACCCTTGTACTTGCAGAACCTGCACTGCTTCTTTGACTTGCCCGACAAGGACGAAGCCGAAGACTTGTTGAACTTGACCGCAGAGACTGAAGGCAATTCCTTTCGCTTAGCCTCGTCGATGAGGCGCAATCGGATGTCGTTGTATTTCAAGTCCTTTGGTGCGGTGACAGCAAGGATGGGCTCGACGATGTTGGAGAAGGAGTCAGGGAGTACCGAGAGAAGACCGAAGATCTTGAGCAGTTCCTTGTCGCCAAGGATGCCAGAGGCGTCAACTTCTTGCCAGAGACGACCACGTTCTTCAAGCTGTTCAACGAGAGGGCATGAGCCGTCAATCGTGTGAAGGAAGTATTGCTTGAACTTGAGGAACGCAGAGAGAGTGGTCGAGGCGGAGTAGTTGGCCTTAAGCTTAGCGTAGATCTCGGCGGTGGAGTTGGTCTCGAGGTCGAAGAGATGGTGGAGAGAGCTGTCGACGGTTGCGAGGAGAACCAGAGTGACGTTGGCGTCGGCCTTGCACCAGTCGTCGTAGTCCGTGTCGGTGGACGCGGGCTTGACCAGAGAAGGATCGACCATGCCAGACGCGGCTTGCGTCTTGAGGAACTGGATGAACAGCATGTTCCATTCCTTCCAGTTGTTGGCACCAGTCAGTTTAGGCAGCGAGTCAAGTTTGATGAACGAGGAGTTGCTGGAAGTGTTCTTGACGAACGACGAACCAGCGGCAGAGGGGCCTGCAGAGGCAGGAGTGGACCCAGCAGGGCCAGACGATGCCGAACCACCTGTGGGAGGTGTGGTGCTCGACATGTTGGTAGGACATTAAGGATATGGATGTGAAGAAAACCTGGAGTCGTGTGTCAACGTTGATCGGAGCAAAGCGCAGATGGGCGCGATAAGGTGAACGACGAGTGTTGATTAGAGCCAGGCGGGGCTCATAACCTAAAGCCGGTCGAATGTATTCAACACGTCTAGAGGCAGGGATGGATGCGCAGTCGTAATCCCACTTGCCGTCGTAAGAACCTAAGACACACGAGCGAAGTGAGTTAATCCAGGTGCGAAAGAGAAAGAGCACGATAGCATAATGACTGTACCTAAGACACACGAGCGAAGCGAGTTAACTACAGGTACAGGCTGTGAGCATATTGCATATGTGAGGGACAACAAAGAATACTCACTCCAGGTGCGAAAGAGAAAGAGCACGATGGAGTGTCAGGAGCGGGGGTGAAGGTATATAAGACAGAGCCCTCAGGCGACCCAAAAAGGAAGATCTGTGATACAGATGTGTCCGCGTGAAGAAAGAACAATAGAGCGACCATATACGGAAAACAAAAGAGAGTCCAGTAACTACTAGTCCGTGAGCCGGAGCTGAAAAGCCATTAAGAGAGCCAAGAGGTGGTAGTTACAATCCCTGAAGGATGAAGAATAATTGTTCCAGTGTACACCAGCACATTAATGCCTTGTCAAATGTAACACTCCCAAAGTGTGTTACATGTGTCCTGTTGATATCTGAACTGCCTCATCCCCACTGAAACTGCCACAAGCTGTGTTCTGATTGTAACTCCTGCTTAGAAAGAAACTAGTGGCTGTGAAACTTTGTGGAACAATCAGATGCAGTGCTTGCTGCTGATGCAACCACGTCTTGTTGATGTCTGAACTGCCTCATCCCCGCTGAAACTGCCACAGGCTGTGTTCTTACTGTAACTCCTGCTTAGAGAGAAACTAGTGGCTGTAAAACCTTGTGGAACAATGAGATGCAGTGCTCATTGCTGATGAAACCATAAATTGACATTGTCCAGGAATGCAGGTGTTGGGAATGTTTTGTTAGCTTACAAAGTACTGGTAATTCTTGCTCAGAGCCAATTATACTTGTGGCATGTGTTCTGATTCTATTACTTGTTCAGAGAGAAAGCAATGTCTGTAGATTGCTGTACATGTACCTAGTACTTAGCAAATAACATTTAACATTCCGACTAGAGTGTATTTAATGATTAGCATTGAATACAAATATCACATGTTGGATATTGAATAATACTGTATTCAAAAGATTGGTACTGGTTGGTATGTAATGGTAATTAATGACATAGTCAGTGTTTGGGTGATTCAAGTCCAAGTCCTTGCTCACCTGAGTCTCTGATTGTCTTGCATTCACAACCAACACCTTAAACATTGTAAGCTGAACTCATGAAGACAGTAAGATGGTATGCATGACTATTAGTATACATTTTAAGTAGCAACACTGTATATGTTACCACCACTTTGTTGGAGCCTGGTTCGGTCTGCTGTCTTGCAACTGGACAGTGCTACTACATAGACTTTGAACAAATTGGTACATGTATGCTAATATGCACAGGTGGCCACAGCTGCAGTCAATGAAATTTACTTGCTCCAGATAGACACACAATTGAGGTAGTCAATACTTTCACCAAGCCCAATCTGTAACCACTCCTTTGAGATGACAGTCTTTGATGTCTTCCTGGCCCCAAGAGATGAGTGAGCGTCTCTCATAGTATGCTTGTATGATGAGAATAGCCTCTCAACTGACACACTGACACCAGGAATTGCAAGAATGTCTCGTGCAATGTGAGAGAGGGTGGGAAAGACCTTTTCATGACTCTGCTACGCACAGTCTTCACACCCTACTATTTTGAATTCTTTATCATAATAATAGCCAACTACTTCTCTGCCTTTGCTCTGACAATCCAACTTGTCTTTCCTCCACTACTTCTCTGTCCTTGTCATCTTTGTTAATCACAGACTATTACGTCATCAACTTCCTTCTTGTTTTTATTGAGACCTCGGACCTAACTCCAATTTATTACCATTGCCCTGATTCCACCCTTGGCCCTTCTACACCCCTGTTACCATTCCATCGTTTCCAACCCTGTCTATCTCCTCTTTCAGGTTCAACCCCTTTTCTATTGTTTTCTTGCTCATTATTCACCCACTGTTCTCGTGCCTTGATGGTCTTATCTCAAATCAGCTTGCCAGAGTAGCTATTGTTCCTTGTCTATCATTCTCCCTTTCTATTTCTCTGATTTATTGGACTGTTCCAAAGGTAGCTAGGTCAACATCCATAGATAGCTGCTAGACATGGAGCTAGAACCTCTGTCTATCCAATTCATATAAATATTCCTTGTCATGGAGACAGAGCTCAACGCAGAAACTAGGGACACAATGTGGAAGACGATGACAAGGTGGTGGCAGGCATTTAGCACAATACTCTCACCAACTATAAACCTTATTCAGGTAGCTAGCCCAGTAAAGACCAAGTTAGTATTTGTACTACCAGCTATATAGTACAGTAGGAGGTGGCTTACCTAGCCCAGTAAAGACCAAGATGTCGAGATGGGGGGCTAGGAGCGTACATGCAGCAGTATATATAGACTTCAGGGACCTGCGCACAGACCATGTTATGGGCAGGCTTTGCAAGAAGCCGTGTGAACGAAGAACAATAGAACTACCTAAAGGAGAACAATAGCTATTGTCTGGACTCTGCCAAGACCTTTACTTGTGAGAGAATCTATCTAAAAGGAGACTAACTATTGTATTCCATTCCTACACCTGTGAGAACATTCTTCAATAAAGAGAAAAATAGGGAAAGAACAAAAGGAGTCCATGTGAGTGCTATCTATGACGTCAAACCCTAGCTATGGGCTGAGCCATGTGGTTGTAGCCATGTGGTCTTACATAAGCTGAGTCACGTGCCTGTGTGACATAGCAGCTAGTAACGTGACCATGTAGAGCGTCTAAGCCACGTGATACGGGCGCTTAATAGACGTGCAAGGAGTTTGTGCAGAGAGGGTTGCAAGCTAGCTTGCAACTAGGTTTCAAGCTAGGTTTCGCTAAAACTAGAGGTAAAATGCGAAAAATAAGGGCTAGTCGTGCCATCCACGACATTCCTTCCATTGATCCATCATCTGTCTGCCATTGTGCTTGACAGCAATTGCGCAACCTAGGTCATCTATCAACCTTGTGTGTAGTTACACCAAGAGGTTCTGACTTGACAACTTGTCTCCTGATAATGGTCAGTATTAACATTTGGATAGACTCTTCTGGGTCTGCCCTGCGCACCAAGAAGACTAGCGTTAGCAAGGCCGGCAACTGGCAAGTACAATTTCTGAAGATTGAATGAAATATTACTTTTTGAGCCAGATTTATAAGTAAACTTGGTGCTGGTAGTGGCCTGAACAAGTAATTTTGTTGGGAATAGCTTCATCAATGAGTAATGTATAGTAAGTTGGTGGTTTGTCTTCACTGGAGCACACAATCATTCATGAAAGAAGAGGGACTGTGCTGTATGGTTTGAAGTGCAACAATGGGTGTGAGTACAGAATTAACACAAGTTTGTGGAGTAGAGTGTGGAGATAAAGATTTTTGACATGTGTCTTCTTGTTAATGGTGTTGAACTATGTTAAATAATATAAATACAATTTGGTAAACTGCAGGAGCAGGGTTACAAGTGATTATGTTATTGATAGCAAATTGAATTAATCATATAGCATGGAATAGCTAATTGCACCTGTGACTTTGTTACCAAAAATAACCTCAGCAAACAGCCCTGTTCCTGGTAAGAACCTTGTCAAGCCATCTTTTCATGAATATTGACTGTATCACGGGAATTTTGCTATTGGTGACACCTTTGATAGGCAACTTGATCTGGGATAAAGTGACTGTACTACAATTGATAAGTTTGGTTGTGGGAAAAGGAGCCATACATTGATGTAGGTAGTTACCAATGGTAGCAAGGGGCTTCATCTATCTTGTCATCAATCTTGTGCAGTGTTCACTGCTGATTCTAGAAAATTACTTGCTTCAAGAATGAAGGGCTTGAGGGTGTCTCATTGGAACAATTGCCATAACATGTTACATGTGTCCTGTTGATCTCTGCACTGCCTCACCCCCATTGGAGCTGCCACAGGCTGGGTTCTGATTGTAACTTCTGCTTATAGAGCAACTAGTGGTTGTGAAACTGTATGGAAGAATCAAAGGCAGTGCTCTATGGTGATGCAACCACGTCCTGTGGATGTCTGAACTGCATCAGCCCCACTAGAACTGCCACAGGCTGTGTTCCAATTGTAACTCCTGCTGAGAGAGCAACCAACAGTTGTGAAACTTTGTGGAACAATCAGATGCAGTAATCACTGCTCATGCAGCTACAAATTTACATTGTCCAAGAATGTAGGGGTTGAGAATTTGTAATTAGCTTCCACAGTGCTGTTAATTCTTGCTCAGAGCCAATACTATGTGTGGCATGTCTTTTAATTGTATTCCTTGTTATTTTAGGCTTGCTGCCTCAATTTCTATGTATCCGTTTGTTCCTGCTGCCCGCATTTTGTCGTTCTGCGCAGATTACTTGTTTCAACATTCCCTTTTCATCTTATCCGTTTTGCTAAAATAATATAAAAACCTTGTATTTTCGTAGCTATTCAATAACATTGTGTTCTTTGATTCAAGCCCCCCTCCCGTGCGTGCATCAAAACTCTGTGATTACAGCATTCAGAGAGCAAGCAATGTCTGTAGATTGCTGCACATGTACCTGACCAGAATCTTGCCAGCAGGAGTGGAGTTTGAATCTGAGTCTGGGTGACTTTTCTCAGTAGACTGGCCATAACTTGCTCAATTCCACTTCAATTGACAGGATGTTTGTACCAGGATGTTGCCACAAGATAGGGATATCCAGTGGTGTATTATATGTACAGAATTGTACCCATATGCAGTCTGTAATAATCAAAAAACTGCATTTTGATTGCAAAAGTGATCTGATACAAAGTTATAGAGGGCTGATAACAAAGTCAGTGTCATGCTATCAACTGTTACTGTCTGTATTCTCGCATCAAATTCCTACACTTTGGGGGACAAGAGGGTCACATCTGAAAACCTATCAATGTGCTGGAGCACATTGGAACAATTCTTCCTCATTCTTCAGGAATTGTAACTGGAATGCAGCACTTCTATGATTTACAAACAAGCTTGCTGCAGGAGCAAAGGAAGGAAGCTCTTTCAACGGTCTTGGTAAGTCATTTGGTTGTCTAAGATGCCAGCATTGAGCTGCTGAAATCTTTGTACGAAGTCAGCCATGTCTTCTTGATGAATAGTGGCTTGCATATGGACACAGACTTGGTTGAGAATGATGGGGTTATCAAAGTGTTGAAATACTGAGACACGCTCTGAAACAAACTACAACCCTAAAGACAACACAACCTAATATAAAGTGGCAAAAGAAGTGTAAGGGTGTAAGAGTGCAAACATTTTAGCAAGGTGGTCTAAGAGTCCTAGCTAGCCTTGTGCAACTAAAGGCAACAACAAAGTAAGGTAAAAATTTGTCAAATCTATTGCTAAGAAGGGAGGTTTTAACACAACAAAGTAATGGTAGCACTACAACTTGCAAAACATGAAGTGAGGGATTGACATGTAGGTAGTATTGACATAAAATATGTGTGATGAAGTGAGACCGTAATGAAAACACAGTAATAGTTGGGGAACGCAAAATGCAATCACAGTGAAGAGAGAAAGGTATCTATAAACTTAGTCAAAGTGAAGGTGAACACAGTATGCTTGTTGTGGTGAAGATGAAACACAGTGGCAGTGATGCAGCAAAGAAACACAGCAGAAACACAGTAAAACAAAACGAGTCCAAATAGAACACGATGATACGCCTGTAAACCGCTGGACATGTCACAAGCTCAACAAGGACCCTTTCGCGCGAACAAGCAAAGCTCCTTGTCACTCGAGAGCCCTCGCGAGACGTCTCGAGGATCGCGCGAGAGCTGGTTGTACAGCTTGCTTCTCGAGCTTGTCATCCAGCTCGCGTCTCGAGCTGACTTGCTCCTTGCACCTCGCGTCTCGAGCTTGTCTATGGCTCAGCCCTTTGGGCACTCGAGCTTGTGCTCCTTTGAGTTATGGTTCGCGTTCTCGCGCGAGTTCTTGTCTATGTCTCTCGCGAGTTTTGGGCAGCCTCAAGCACATTGGCACTTTCCCTTGCCACTCTTGGTTTCCTTGCAGCCCCCTTGCAGCAACAAGCTCCAATGAGGCACTCTTCTTGCAAACAAGCAGAGCTTCTCGTCGCTCGAGAGCCCTTGGGTCCCGCAGCTCTTCCCAGGAATAGGGGAACCTCGAGCAGCCTCTCTCTTGTCGCGGAGCGACTGCTGCTATACTACTAAACCCTAAACAAGGGTAGAGAAGGGAGGGAGTGGAAGTGGAAGTGGAAGTGGATCTCCAACGACGACAACGAGGTCAAAGTCGATGATGAGCAGGCAAGCAGGCTCAAAGGCCGGATACTGGCAGTGCAAATGACGAAGTTAATATTATGCTTATACTAGGTTACATTGAGTAACTCACCTGGCAGTGCAAATGACGAAGAGGTCAAGATGCAGAACCAGGGAGGGTAAGGGGTACTATATATACTGTGTCTGGGTGGTCTGTGCACCAGTTCCCACACTAGGGACTGGAGTAACTGTGGGGCTGGAGTAACAATAGAACAATAAGGGACCAGGGTAACTGTCAAGGACCTGAGTAACTGTCAAGGACCTGAGTAACTGTCAAGGACCAGGGTACATAGAACAATAGGATTAGAACAATAGACAATAGAACAATAGCATCAGGAACAATAGAACAATAGGAACTGGGGGAATCCCTGGGGAATCCCCATCAATGGAAGAGGAACAATAGAACAATAGCCTAGGTTGATCTGGAACCGCTCCAGACTGAGTCTAGGGTTTGGGTCTGGACTATTGATAAATAAGGCAGGATGTCATGTGACCCGGGTTAGGGTTAGGTCCGGTAACACTCCTAGCCGGAAAATAAGCGCTCTAGATAGGCGCCCAAGGCTGTAAACTTGTGACATTGTTGTAAAAATCCGGTCTCTGTTGGACTATCCATGTCATTACCCCCCTCCTAAAATTCATCGCCTCGATGAACTAAGACCAGGGACTCTACCATCTGCCCACTCGAGGTCAGATGCAATAGCTTCTGTGATGTTCTCCAACGGTTTCCAAGGAATGGAGTCGAAGAGTGCTTTGGGCAATTTCTGGGGTGCATTGGTATGTCTGGCATGGAACTCTGCAATGCTCTCTTTCGCATTGGTCAGATTTACTGCAGGTTCCCACGTTACATCGCCTTCTCCATAGCCTTTCCATTTGACTAGGTACTGCATTTGCTTCCGATAGATCCGACTGTCTAGGATCTTCTCGACTTCATAGACTTGTTGATCATCTACTATGATCGGTGCTGGTGGTTCTGGTATGAGGCCGTTTACTTCGTTTCCTCGATACGGAGATAGCCGTTCAACATTGATGTTGTCGTGAATGCGATATCCGGATTTGAGTTTGATCCGATATGTATGTTCACCAGTTTTCTGAAGGACTGTGAAGGACCAAGCTGTCTAGGCCCTAGCTTGTCAGACTGTTGATGTACTTTGACGTTCTTGGAAGACAACCACACAAGATCCCCTTCCTTGAAGACTGGAGTAGTTCTGCGGGTGTATGCGGAAGCTTCGGCCATCTTTTCCTTAGATAGACGCGAGGCAGCTTCGGTTTCTATCCGAACCTGTCTGAGCTTTTCTAGACGTGCATCTAGATTCGGCATTCGGCTGTGACGTCCGACTGGTATGGTGAAATCTGGTAGGTACCCGTACATGACTTCAAACGGAGAGTGCTGCGTTGATGAGTTGACACGAGAGTTGATGGCGAATTCAGCCACTGGGATGTATTCGGCCCAATCATCTTGTCGTTGATCAACAAAGAGTCGTAGAATCTTTTCTACTTCTTGGTTGACTCTTTCCGTTTGACCGTTAGCCTGAGGATGATAGGCTGTAGTCATAGCGCCAGTGATGCCTAGTCGTTTATACAACGCTTGCATTACTCGGGCCGCAAACTGAGGTCCTCTATCAGATATGAACTGTCGGGGAATACCATGGAGCCTAAAGACTTCTTTGATGTGGAGGTCGGCTATGCCGTCAGCTGTAACCGTAGACTGGGTCGGAATTACATGACTTTGTTTGCTATACAAGTCCGTGTATACTGCAATCATGTCAAATCCGTTGCTTCGCGGAAGAGGTCCGACTAAGTCTACGCCAACCACCTGCCAGGGTCCATCTGGTACGCCGATGGGCTGTATCGGAACGGTAGGATGTTGCCCGGTTTGGTTCGCTGACACTTGTCACATCCGAGTACGTACTGCTCTACAAAGGATGCCATGCGAGGCCACCAATAATGCCGTGTGACTAGTTCTAGGGTTGCATGTTTCCCGGATGTCCTGCCGGTAATGCATCATGGCATCGTCGTACAATCTCCCTACGCACTTCACGATCTTTGGAATGTACAGCTTCCCTTTGTAGTACACCAGTCCATTGTCTTCCTCCCACTCAAGTCCACCATCAGTCAACTTTCGGGGTCCGTCCTTCCTGAGCTTGGCTAGTCCCTGGACTACCTCTGCTTCTCGAATACTGATGTCTTAATCCGTGACTCTAACGGATCAGATTCCGGGGTACTCGAGGGGCTATTGTCTGGAAGTATTCAGGCTTCAGTACAACTTGTTCCTTGTTGTCTGATGCATCTAAACTTCCAGGGTTCTGACCCGGGATAACGGGTCGCCTTGAGTGAGGGTTTTTCCGGGTTTGTGCGTTAAAACAAAATCAAACCGGCTCAGATACAAAGACCACCGAGCTTGTCGTCTGGACAGGTCTTGGGCGGTACGCCAATACTGCAGATTCTGATGATCTGTGATGATCTCGAAGGGCGCGGGTAGTCCTTCCAGATAATGACACCAATCTTCGAGAGCTCTGATGATAGCGAGCATTTCTCGATCATAGATCTCATAGTTCCGTTCTGCTTCGGCCATAGACTGAGACCGAAACGCTACTGGATGCCACTGTCCATCCTCTAGTTTCTGCAGTAGAACTCCTCCAGTTGCAAAGCCAGACGCATCGACTTCAATACGTGTGGGACGATCAGGTTCCCATGTTACTAGAATAGGTTCCTGAGTGAACGCATCTTTGAGCATCTGAAAGGCGTTCTGCTGTGCTTCTCCCCATTTCCAAGGTTGGTCTTTCTTGGTGAGATCATGTAGGGGACGGGTATGCCGTGCAAAGTCCTTGATGAAACGTCGGTAGAAGTTGGCAAATCCAATGAAGCCGCGCACATCACGGAGGTTCTGTGGTACCGGCCAGTTGGTGATAGCTTCTATTTTACCCGAGTCCATACGGATCTTTCCGTTACCAATGATTAGACCTAAGTACTCGACTTGTGACTGTTCAAATTCGCATTTCTCGGGGCGAAGGTACAGGTCATTGGCTTCAAGTCTTGCTAGTACTTCATGGACAAGTTTACGATGTTCCGTGATGTCTGAGCTGAAGATGAGGATGTCATCCAGGTACACAGAGACCTTTCCTTCCGCAATGAGATCAGCAAAGATGGAGTTCATCATTGCTTGAAACGTGGCTGGAGAATTGGTCATGCCAAACAACATCACCTTAGGCTCGAACAGCCCTCGGTTTGTCACAAATGCACCCTTCCATTCGTCATTTTCTTTGATCCGAATGTTATGGTAACCCCATCGTACGTCAAACTTAGTGAAGATTTTGGTTGGCGAAGTCGATTGGTAATGTCTGATACCAAGGGGAGTGGGTAGCGGTTTTTGATCGTGATGTCATTCAACCGTCGATAATCCTGAACAAGCCGAAGCTTGCCATCCTTCTTCTTAACGAAGAATACCGGTGAGGCCATGGGCGACTTGGATGGGACAATATATCCTTTCGCTAGGTTTTCCTCAATAAACTTGTCTAACTCCGCTTGTTCATTCGGAGACATGGGGTAGACCTTGGATCTGAACATCTTTGGGTTCTCTGTTAGATCAATCGTGTGATCCCAGGGTTGGTGCTCTGGGAGGCGCTGTGATGCTTCTTCAGAAAAGACTTTCTGGTGTCTACGGTATTCTTCTGGAACCATCTGTTCGAACGTCTGTTGCTCTTTGGATTGATGGGCCTTAGCCGCAATGTCTGTAGAGTACGTATAGCTAGCACAGGACCAAAGCTCTTCTTTGGTGTCCTGAATGATACCGGCTCTGAGCCAGGCTCGTCTCTGCTTTCGATTGGCTGTGATAGACTGGAAGGGTTCGAAGTCTTCTTCGGCTTCCAGTTCCATTTCTCCGGTAGCCCAATTGATCTTGGGGTTTGCTTTGCGAAGCCAGGGTAGGCCTAGAATGCAATCTTCTGGTCCGATGTCCGTGACCAAAAATGTTGCGTTTTCTTTGATAGCCCCAACTTGTAGTTCGAGCTCTGCTCTGTGTGTGATACGTCCTCCTTGATTTAGAGTCCCATCGATGTTGTGGAGTGGGATCTGCCTTTCTAAGGGGACCGTACGTACTCGGTGCCGGTTGACAAAGTCTTGACTCAGGAATAAAGCGGTGGCTCCTGAGTCAATCATAGCTTTGATGCCCTTTTCTCTGAACACTCCTTTGAGCGTAATTGGAACTCGGAAATGCATGCTAAGCGGGTCTATTTCAGGCACTATGCAAGACGACAAGGTTTCGTAGTAGTTATACATGTCGTTAAATAAAACTGAAGACTGCGAATCGGGCTGCTGTGCGGGGCGGGTATTTACTACAGGGGCGTTAAAAACTATGTCCGTGGGGGAATCATCATTGTCCTCCACTTCTTCTATGTAGGTCTTTCTAGAGGGACTCGAGGGTGCGGTTTCACCTGGAGTCCGTTCTAAAAATCCCTTTGATTACCCAGCTGCTTGACTTGGTCCGTGAGCGATGACATCTGCTTCATAATGGCATCGTAGTTGAACGGACTTGGTGACGAGGAGCTGGCGACGGAGGCGGCGGGTGGATTAGGCAGGGGCCTTGTAGACGAGGACGACGAGGGAGCCGGAGTTGATGGATCAAACAGAGTATTTGCAGCCACCTTCTGTTGCCTAGATGGGTACCCAAGGAATCGACTTTGGCAAACCTGCGTCTGATGGTTGCCACCACAATGTCCGCACAGTTCACGATCATGTTTTCCGTCCTTCTTCTGATGATCCTTCGATCCGCATCCGTAACATCTGCCGTTCATAGCCTTCATGAAGTCGGCGCGTGTTTTTCCGTTAGGTCCAACCTTGGTAGCATCGATTTCCATGGCATTGGAGTCACGAGGTGCTTGGACGAAGGGAGCCGGGGACGAGGTGGAGACCGGAGTGGTTTTGAACAGGTTGGGGACCGTTCGACCTTGTTCACGAGCTTTCTCTTGAGCTCGAACACGAAGACGATTGTCAATGTCTGTAGCAACATTGATCAGGTCTACGAGAGTGACGTGAGGCCTTGCGGTGTGAACCAGCTCATCCTTGATGGTAGTACTCAGGTGTTCGTAGTACCGATCACGAAGGTCTTGTGTCGAGTAGCCGGTCCTGTCCATGATTTCCCTGAATCGTGCCGTGTATTCGGAACCGTTTTCTTGCCTTGCCATAGCTCCCTGAGCTTGGCCTTAGCATCCACCATTTCGTCAACTGGTTCAAATCGTGCTTTGAACGCCGCCTTGAAATCGTCCCAATCACCATTGAATGCCATTTGATGGCTGGCAATTAAATCCATGTGGGGCGTTGCCCAAACTGCTGCATCTTCGGTCATAAATGACAAGGCCGATGAGATCCACAGATGGTCTAACCGGGTTTGACCACCTTGGGCATTGTACGGCGACAGCTTCTCATTAAACTGTGCGTACATTGAGAAGGCAGCTAGAAAGCGACGCGCGTCACTACTTGCATTGCCCTTGAAACTCGCGGGTTTCTCTACAACCCTTTCCCTTGACCTGTTGTTGACCGGTTGCTGGTTTTGAACCAGCGCTGTGATGGCTTGTGTCAGCTGTTGCTGACCAAGGAGTAGCGCATGCAGAAGTTGTTCTGCTGTGGGGGCGGAGACGGTTCTTGTGTGGGGGCTGGGGTTGCTGCCCTAGAAGCATGCTGAGACATGTTGGTGGAATCCATCTGGAATTGCTCCTGTGTGAAGGTTCGATCGAAGTCTTCTTCAGGCAAGGGTGGGAGGGATTCAAGGATACGAGCTTCTTGCCAATGATGAATGGGTCAATACTGGTTTGCGTATCGACCAGGATATGCAATACCGTTGTATCGGTTTGGACAGGGCTGAGTTTCACAGGCTTCGTGTCCTTCTTCTGGGTCGTAACACTCGTCTCTGATGGTACGGTGATTGAAAGCGTGTGGGTAGTTCTCACAGGGGAGATGATCTCTAGACCAAACACTACTTCTGGGACTTTGAGAAGCCACACTGTATTTCTAGAATGATACGAAGTACTCGTCCGACCAAACTCTGTCTAAAGCTTTGAACACTTGTTCGTAATTCCTTCTTAGACCCTTGAAACTGATTCCTCCTATTGCCTTTAAACCCCAATCCAGCAGCTGCCACTCACGCTGAGTGATGACAGTGGCTCGGGTTGGTAGCTCTTCCAGAAGCTTTTCTAACTTCTGTTTCTCTTTCTCAAAGTTACGCCTCGTGCCTTCGTGAAGCTGTTGGTACTTGTTGATGGTGGGTAGAATCGACAGGCGTTGGAGGGTGGCGGTGAGCTTTGGAGTGAAGATTCCTTGAAGGTCTTCAAGGGTGTGCTTTTGGAAGTCGATGAGAGTCGGCTTTGCGGCTATGAGGGCTGCACCAGGGTTGGTGGCTGGCCGGGCTGGGAAGCGTTCTGCTAACGAAGGCTTCTTAGGAAGACTTGCTAAGGCCTCAGCTCGTTCGCGTGCGGTACGGGCAGCGAACTCTTTGGACTCAGCACGGAGTTTCTCAAACTCCTCTGCAGTGGGGAATCTGTGTGTGAGGGCAGAACCCTTGGGTTTACGGCGACCGACGTAGGAGGCAATAGCCTTGAGCTCCTTCTCCGTGTACTTGTGGCTCTTGCCACGTGCGTGCTCTGCGTCGAGTTGATCAAACACGGCCTGGGGCAGGGCGCGATGGATCTTGACTTCTCGGCGCGCTTGGTTCAGATCCTTGTGCAAGGGATCTGGACGAGCGGTGAAACGGGAGTGGGATTCTTTCGGCACTAAGAATCAACCACGGAAAATGAACGAGTCAGCGATCAAGCACGTCAAGACGGACGGCGATGGCTTACTCTCAAACGTAGGGGGGAATAAACTTTTTAAAACTGGGGGAACAGGAAGACTTGATCCAAGCTAAGGGCAGTCGTGCCGGTAGCTGTGTGGTATCTTGACCTAATGTCGCGGAGCGACTGCTGCTATACTACTAAACCCTAAACAAGGGTAGAGAAGGGAGGGAGTGGAAGTGGAAGTGGAAGTGGATCTCCAACGACGACAACGAGGTCAAAGTCGATGATGAGCAGGCAAGCAGGCTCAAAGGCCGGATACTGGCAGTGCAAATGACGAAGTTAATATTATGCTTATACTAGGTTACATTGAGTAACTCACCTGGCAGTGCAAATGACGAAGAGGTCAAGATGCAGAACCAGGAAGGGTAAGGGGTACTATATATACTGTGTCTGGGTGGTCTGTGCACCAGTTCCCACACTAGGGACTGGAGTAACTGTGGGGCTGGAGTAACAATAGAACAATAAGGGACCAGGGTAACTGTCAAGGACCTGAGTAACTGTCAAGGACCTGAGTAACTGTCAAGGACCAGGGTACATAGAACAATAGGATTAGAACAATAGACAATAGAACAATAGCATCAGGAACAATAGAACAATAGGAACTGGGGGAATCCCTGGGGAATCCCCATCAATGGAAGAGGAACAATAGAACAATAGCCTAGGTTGATCTGGAACCGCTCCAGACTGAGTCTAGGGTTTGGGTCTGGACTATTGATAAATAAGGCAGGATGTCATGTGACCCGGGTTAGGGTTAGGTCCGGTAACACTCCTAGCCGGAAAATAAGCGCTCTAGATAGGCGCCCAAGGCTGGAAACTTGTGACATTGTTGGAAAAATCCGGTCTCTGTTGGACTATCCATGTCATCTCTCTCTTCATCAATCCCCCAAACTCGTCACTACCAGGATTTGTTTCCATTGCACTGCCTCCTTCTCCTGTGTGGACTCGAGTTACCAAGCCTTTGTTTGATTGGATGCTTGTGTTTTAGCTGCACAAGAAGCAGTGCACTCCTTGTTCTTGCGACGAGTTTCATGATTGCCCCTTGTTTCATCCCACACTGCTCTGTCTCACTGCCTCGCTCTCACACGGACCTTGAATTTGATATGGACTTTTATGCAGTAGTATTTATACACAGTGTGTTTGTACTCGAGTAGCGGAGAATACGACACCCCCCGTGTTTCCCCCCACAAGTTTGCCTCTGCAAGCCTTGCATCTCGTCTCGAGCCTTCTTGTGGTGTGTATATCTCGAGCCCTCTTGTGTTCCTCACTGGGTTTATTCTACTGCGTTATTTCACTGCATTGCGTTCCTCTTTCACTGCGTCCTCCTTTTGAGCCATTGTTGACCTTCTCTTGGCCACTGCGTTTATATTGCGTTTCTTTCACTGCCTTGCGTTTTAAAGCCACATTTCTCTTTCACTCGGCAACTGCAATTCACTGCATTTTCTCCTTTCTTTTCACCCCTTTCAACCTCTTCTCATTGCTTCACTCAACCTCCGAGCTTTTCCCACCATTACCCTCTTGGGTTCTTTACCTCACACCTTGTATCACTGTCGTTTCTTGCACTTCTCTATATACCCAATCCCCTCCTCTTGCCCCTTGTTGTAGTGCGGCATCCACCTACCACTTGCACATTCACATCTCGTCGCTTCGAGCTGCATCTCGTTGCATCTCATTGCTTTGAGCCACATCTCGTTGCTTCGTGCTGCATCTCGTCGTGTCTCGTTGCCTCTTGCCGCATTGTATCACCTCTTGTTTGTGTTCAGGAGCAGCCTAGGACTCTTATACCCACTCGCATCACATATTCACTCCACCCCTGTTACTACTCACACATGTGATCACCTCCCTAGAGGTCTGGTGTGTTTGTGCCTGGTCCCTCCCTGTCCAGGGGGTGTGTTAGTGTCTCAGCAATAGGGTGCTACTTTGCAGAAGTGAATCAAAGAGAGTAGGAGAGGTGATAAGTCAAACTATTTATATCTGCTCACACCCAATGGCTGTTTGGA